>JACEFZ010010225.1:0-72500 GCA_014155875.1 Cepaea nemoralis | reverse complement strand
CCATCTTTGGCAATGAAACTGTCACAGAATTGTGTAATGATATATATATATATATATATATATATATATATATATATATATATATATATATATATATATATATATATATATATATATATATATATATATACACACATATATAATACTGGGTACATCCCCAAGGACTTGAAAACATCCATTTTCATCACACTACCGAAGAAGCCAAGAGCTGTTGATTGTGAGGATTACAGAACTATTAGCTTAATGAGCTACATAACTAAGATACTATTCAAGGTCATACACGAAAGAATTCAACATAAAATAGATGAGGAAGTAGCTGAAAAACAATTTGGGTTCCGCAAAAACAGCGGCACCAGAGAAGCAATTAACTGTTTGAGGATGTTAATTGAAAAATATATAGAAGTTCAAAAAAGTATATATGTTTGTTTTATATAGTCTACAAGAAAGCTTTTGATAGAGTACAACATGAACGACTAATTACGTGCCTTCAAGATATAGGAGTAGACGGAAAGGACATCAGACTTATTAGTAACTTGTACTGGGAACAAGTGGCGTCTATTAGATGCGGTAATAACTATTCGTCGCCTATAGAGATAAAAAGAGGAGTACGGCAGGGGTGTGTACTGTCCCCAAGCCTCTTCAACCTGTACACAGAAAGAATTTTTAAACAAGCTGAAATACCTGGACTCAGCATCAATGGAAGAATCATAAACAATCTTAGATATGCTGACGATACCGTGTTACTAGCAGAAAGTGAGCAAGAGTTGCAAGACCTAGTGGAAGAAGTAAACAGGCACAGTGCAGAATGTGGCTTAGATATTAACATCCAAAAAAAGACCCCAAAAAACTATGATAATTAGCAGTGAAAAGGAAAGGTCATCAATGAACATCACAGTAAACGGGCAGATACTAGAACAAGTAACAAGTTTCTCTTATCTTGGACATATAATAACAGATGATGGCAGAAGTGAAATGGAAATTAAAAAGAGAATAGGAATGGCCAAAAATGCTTTCAACGGCATGAAATCAGTATTAACATCTGGAGAGATTAATAACGCATTAAAAATGAGAATTGTCAAATGCTACGTATATTCAACGCTACTTATGGCTCAGAAGTCTGGACATTAAACAAGCAACTAGAAAGTCACGTAGAAGCCCTGAAGATGTGGATATACAGACGAACAGGTCGTATTTCATGGAAACAAAAACAATCAAATGCAGAGGTTCTAGAAAAACTGGGAGTGAAGAGAGAGTTGATGAAAGAAATAAAGTGGAGACAAGTGAAATATTTTGGCCACGTTAAAAGACATGATACTCTTATAAAAACCATACTGGAAGGCAAGGTTGAGGGCAAGCGACCAAGAGGTAGACAACGATACAAGTGGGAGGATAACATCAAGAGATGGACGAACATCAGCCTGACAGAATGTACAGTCAAGTCAAGAGGCAGACAGTGTTGGAGATCCATTGCAGCCAACCTTCATTGCGGAGACGGCACCTGATTGATTGATTGATTGATATTTATTTATTTATTTTTGCATGATTATGACATAGTCATGTACCACTCGAGCCGAAGTGCAGTAAGAACACAAGAAAGTATATCAGGTATGTTCAAAGTCAATACAGGAGTGAGACAGGTGTGTGCTCTCTCCTCTGCTATTTAATATCTACATGGACAGAATATCCAAAGAAGCAAGTCTTGACAGAACAGATGCAGAAAATTTAGAACTCTTTACTCCAGATGAAACAACTGATCCACAGGAAATAAATGAACTTCTATGTGCAGATGATCAGTTCCTGTTTTACAGCGATGAAGGCAGACTACAAAACCTTATTAATAATCTGAGTTCAACATGCAGCAGATACAATATGAGTATAAATACAGCCAAAACCGAAGTAATGCAAGTTGGCAGATCGCCGGACCCAATAAGTGTACAAATAAATAGCACAACTCTGAAACAAGTTAAAGAATTCAAATATCGTGGAAGTATGATCACAGAAGATGGCAGATTGGACAGAGAAATCGAAATCAGATGTCAAAAAGCTAATAAACTTGCATGTCAACTATCACGCATACTGAAACATCCAAATATACCCATGTCCGCAACACGACAGATAATAAACAGTGACACAAAGTGAATGTTGACTAAGTGACAGATAGAGTGGCTATGGTTGTGTCTAGGGTATGTCCTTGTAAAATGTGATGTTGAACAACCGATTAACCAAGATGCATCCCAACCAAACACCAGTCAGTGAACAAGCGTTAATTTGCGCACATAATATTCCTTTAATTCTGAATTAACACAGACACATGTAGCATATAAATCCAGGAACAATAATTCTCTAAGAATATATCTCCATCCCAATGGAACACTTCGAATAACACTGCCTCTCACGGCCTACAAAATATCGTCCCACACGACAGGTATACGAGCCTCTCTCTAGGCCCGACTCAAAGTAACCCACTCTGGGTCTCGAATTCCACTCACTATCCCTGGAACCCACAGTGCGGAGTTATCTTCCGAACTCCGTCACAATTCTTCACTTTCTCAGACCACGACCTTCTCCTGGTCCGGTCTAGACTCAACTCCCTCTCAGCTCTGAGTCCAAACATCAACTGCCCCCCGTCAGTCTTTGTCCCTCTCTTTTCAACAATTCTATCCCCCACATTGCCTCCCACATAACACACAACCTCACTGCTCCAACTGTCTGCCTCACCTTTATTTTAGCCAACTGACTTCTTCTCAGCTCCCCCTTTCAATTACTGTCTTCTCATTTACGCCCTCTGGGGGACTTACTATCCGCCCTATTTTATCTCGTGAACTGTTTATCTTGTACAGCCACTCACCTTAATGTCAATGACCACAGGCATGTGACAAACAGCATTTGCACACAAACCCTATGCTACCAATCTCAAACTTGGACTTTATCCAAATCACACTTTCGCAAAATCAACACCTGCGAGATGAGATGCCTGAGGAGAGCTGCCAACTTAACAATCCGAGACCGAGGAAGAAATTCTGTTATCAGACAGACATTGGGATCAACACCTTGTGCCACATTTATTGAAAGACAAAAGATTAAGAGGTTTGGTCATGTCATTAGAATGCAACATCATCAACTACCATCACTACTAGCCTTACATCAAAAATCATCTGTGACGAGACCAAGAGGACGCCAAGAAGAAAATGAATTGACGACATCAAAGCCGTCGTTCAGTCACAGGGAATGACACTATCCAGTGCCGCCCATCGGGCGCTGGAACGCAAATTATTCCTCCCCACGACGCCTGACGGCCTAAGTGAAAGATGATGATGATGATGATGATGATGATGATGATGATGATGATGATGATGGTGATGATATATGGTCATCTTTATGGAGTCCGCTGTAAGGTATGTACACTGTGTCCGTGTTTATATCTGTCACTTGTCGTCCCTGGAGGAAAGTGGACTCGACAAGCACACCTTTAATATCCTTCTACTATTGGAACTATTGAATGACTTTTGTCTACACTCTTCCCTTCTGTCTTCACTCTTCCCTTCTGTCTTCCATACTCTCTCTCTCTCTCTCTCTCTCTCTCTCTCTCTCTCTCTCTCTCTCTCTCTCTCTCTCTCTCTCTCTCTCTCTCTCCTTCATAACATACCCTGACAACAGTTTCCTCCAACAATTAATAACCTGTTTATTGTTGAAAACTATGTCAGTTGTACGTATTGAATGTGTATATGTAGTTGGTAGTGTCTGCTAGTGTGGGTGCAAGATAGGATGTTGGACTTCGTATGTGCCGTATACCTTCTCGCCTCTTCATACGGCGAAACCACAGGACATCAAACATAGAAATGGACAGCTCTCACCCTGGATGATCTCCTCATGCTTGAGTCTGGACTTAATCCAATTCTTGAAAAACACAAATGTTCAATGTCTTATCACCAGAAAATAATCCGATTTAGGTAAGTCACTGAAATCCATATATTTCCTGTTTTTGGAAGGTAGTATAGTCCACCACTGAATACACACCGCCACTATCCAACATTGTCTAGAGTTACTATAAATGTTCTACACAATGTCTCTTGTTAATAAAGTTTTATCTTTCTTCACAGTGCAATTGCCTGCAGTTTTAAGTATCCCTGCTTGCCACAGGTTAACGTCTTTTCCTTTTAAGTGCTTTACTTGTATATTCGTTTGAGTATACAGTGTTCTGTATTTGACGTTAAGTTATCTCTTCTCACTAGTAAAACATGTCTATGTTCTTGTTGGTTCTAGGTAGGTACTTTATTTGCTCAAGTGAAGTAACCTTCCTTTCTTCTCTGATTACAATAGTGGGATTGGAACCTGTGTGAGAGATATTAAATCAGGTGATATGAGTCTGCTTCATAATACTTCTTATGTGAGTGTCCTTCTATAGCCATATTGAGAAGCCTCCGACATAAAAGAAAACAGAAAGACACTCTGACATAAGACTTATGAGTGCACTAAAGTTTACACGATTAGATAAACGAAGGAAATGCTACAAGGCAAGAACAAACACCTATTACCCCATGTCAGAAACTCCAATAAGGCTCTAAAGAGTTATTAAGAGTTAACCCAAGACTAGTAGGGAGACACCAGACAGGAGAGACACCAGCGCTATAAATAGCTTCATAAGGAGACACATTAGTGTCAACCAAGGGGCCACTCAGTACAAATGAGCGAGGGCTTTCCCCAAGCCATTGGGAAGCTTGGCCTGCGAGTAACCGTGAAGTGCCCGGTTACTCTAGCTCACAAGCCAGCGTGCTTGAAACTCCATGCACGCAAGACTAGCTACTGCACGGAGGGGACAGCGTCCGTGCTTGACCACGTTTAGTGTAGCGTGGGACAGACCCGACTTTAGACGGTAGAGAGTAGACGTGTTCTTGACAAATGCTATAGTTTCTAGGCAATAGGCAAATATTAGGCTGTATATTTAGATTGTGATTATTATCATCATTTCTCACCACTTCATTGCATTCAAGTTGTATAATGATAATGAAGTATACCGCTCGCAGAGCCATTAAAATGTCAGCTCTAAATAAATTGCATTCCTTTTGCAAATGTCACGAGTTGTTATTTCGTGCGGTGCAAAAGTAGGGAGAGTCCTGAGAACTCTGTAGCGAACAAGTCGCTGACACCCCATGCTACTATTACGCTAAGGTTAGTTTACCTTATATCTTCTATTATCATCCAGGAATTGAAATTTATAATTCAGCACATCGGCACTAATATCCCATTGCCTTAAACAATACGGGACTATAATTTCTTTTCCACACATAGGATGCATAGATATCTCTGTCCAGTTTTGGAACACACACTAAAACAGAAAACCCAGTTTCTACTATTTATATCGAGTGTCCATTTCTCCGTGATTGATTGATCCACACTCAAATTTTGCCGTAAGTCCCCACATCAAACGTCGGTGAAGTCACGTATTCATTAGTAGCGCTCCGTCTCGTCTCTCCTTCGTCCTTCCGCTGTTTCCCTGTGTTCCCCTACACTAGTACTTCCAAGCGTCAGAACCCTTTGATCGCCGTCTCCGTTCGTTTTCCCGTTGTTGAAGTCTCCCCGTTGTCAGAGCTGGTCAATGACTCCTTACACTGTATCATATTTTATACTGTCGGTCAATAACCTTTAATTCGTCCTCATCTCAGATTGAAGTACTCGATTGTTAACCCTCCTCATACCTTGTAATTAATCTTACTAGTTTATCAGGGAATCATTAACTCACAGCATCCCGTGACATAGGCCCTCTCTTAAGAGAGTTGACCGCGTCGACTCTTCCTCACTGTAGGTTTGATTCCTATGATCCTCACACCTATTCCTCTTCCTCTGGAGTTGGATGTCTAGATAAGAAATCCGCTCCCACATTCTCCTTACCCGGGATGTACTCCACTGTGAAGTTGTCCTGTTGCAGCAACAACGACCATCCCATCCACCGTGCGTTGAGCTTCTGCGAAGTAGCTATGAACATCACGTGTTGATGATATGACTGGATCCTCACATGGCTCACCTCCTCATCCAGTAGGCGACCTCATAGACACCCTACTATACTACTCATGACCGAAACTAGTGTTGGCACATCGCCCCTGTACGTCCTGTCGACCTTATTTCGACTTGCGTAAGCGACGCTCACAATACAGACGGATTGTCCCATCCTGACTGTAACACTGTTTCCATATTCTCTTGGTTTCCCCCGGCCTTGCCTCTGGCGATGTTCCACCTCGTCCGCGTTGGACCGAGTCATCTTTCCCAAACCTCCTGGACTTTTGCTTCCAGGACCATCTTGGACGATATTGGATATGGTCAGCCAATCTTCGGTTGGAGTCCTGGGTATTTCTCGTCTTGCCCGACGTTACCCACCCCTTCTGACTTTGGTTACTAGTAAAGGTTTCACTCTTGTCCTTTCCCTGACGTGTGATTTCCCTCCTCCCGTCGTTAGGTAAATCTGACCTATCACGTTCTGTCCCATAGGCCCTCCTATGTTGTACTGGCGATCTCTGGTCTTCGTCTGGACTGGTAACCTTTGTCCCAATGGCTGCCATCACCATAAAGTGCGAAGCTTTGCTCCCGGATCTCTCCTCATATTTCCTAATGAGATGCCTAGGGAGATTTTTCCTTTCTCCCCCGATCCGGATTCCATAGGTATTCTTGGACACAACCTTTTCCACAGGATAAGGTCCTTTCCATCCTACTTGGAGTATATTAGTCTCTGTTGGACCTCATACTTCCACTTCGTCTTCCACCTTAAGAGCTATTTTACTCTTAGTCCACTTGTTGGGTGGTGCTTTCTGGCACTCTGAACAAGACTTCACTAACCGGCGTACATCTCCGGTCATTCCTGGCCAGCAATAATGGCCGGAAATTTGCTGCAATGTTTCTCTGACACCCATATGTCGATTCTCGGCTATGATGTGTCCACTCTGAAGAATGTGAGGACGGTGGGTCTCTGGAAACACCCACTGCTCGTGCAGGTTGTCTCCCCTCCCAGCTCTCCGATAGAGTAGTCGATTCTTCAGAAAGTACTGTCCCCGATCTGGTGGCTCAGCACTTCTTTGCAGCTTCCTGTAGCAAGGGCGCAACTTAGTATCCTTCCTCTGGGCAGTATGCAATTCCCCTAGCACTGAGCTGTCGCATAGTGTCTCTGCCTCTTTTTCCTTCCCTTGAGATCCACTGGTTACTGTTCCGCTGTGGGCTGGCTGTTTGGGCACCCCCAAGAACACGTATTTTGTGCCAATGATCATTGGGAATAGGGAGTCAGCTAATACAGCTGCCGGAATAATGCCCGTGACGTACCTGGACTTAAGCTCCACCTTGGCGATTGGCAGCGTCATGGTAACAGCACTCCTCATTGCCGGCTGTATCTCTATAGTCTCCCCTGTAAGTTGGTCTGGGCTTACCAGGCTGGCGTCTATCACAGCTTCCCCATCCAAACCTGAATCGTAGAGACAAGCAACCTGTTGGCCATTGACTTCAATCAGTTCAACCACAGGTGGTCTCTCTTGGTCCTGAGTGTGTTCCACCTCCTCGACCTTTTCCTTGCATCTGCAGTCCACAGTATTATGTGTTTTCGACCTGCAGTGTGTGCACCATTTTCCCTTCCAAACTTTCCGTGTGCTTTCTTTGTTCAGCGTTTCTTCACCGACCTCAGCCTTGTCTGTGATCACCTTCTTATGAATCACTTGGCATGCCGCGAAGTGATGACTTTTCGGTTTCGATCTGCAGTCCTTTGTGTTATGAGAGGGCGACTGGCAGATTGAACACCACTTCTCGGACCACGGTCGTTTCGCTGGAGAATTCGAGGTGTTCTGGTTTCCTTCCTTCACCTTCTCTGAACTCTCCCTTGGCGTCTTTATATATGGTTCCACTTTTTCTCCTTCCCAGTTCTTAGGTTTCTTTTCTCTTGTTTCTCCTGACCTTTTGGTGGGTTGTATATTGGTTTCTTTAGCTTCCCCATGGACTTCTACGAATCTTTCCGCCAGCTTATTCACAACATCCAGCCGTTCCGCCCCTTGTTCTCCTAAAAATGTCTTCAGTGGTTCTGACATTTGCTGTCGCATCTGGTCGACCACCATCATCTCTTCCAGACTCTCATAGTCCCGCTTGAACTCCGCCAAATCTATCCATTTTTGGAGGTATGATTTCAGCCTTAAACTGTAGGCGGCGAATAGCTCTCCCGGCTCTCGTCTAGACGATCTAAAATTTGTCCGATACTTTTGTGCTGTGATTTCAAAATGCTTCATCAAAGCGGCTTTTAATTCCTCGTAATTATTTTCATGTCCTGGTGGTAGGCGTGTGTAGACCTCATATCCCGAACCTAGTAACCCCTGGGATAATTTAAGAGCCCATCTGCTTCTATCCAGTCCCATAGCGACTGCCATTGCCTGAAAGCGATTAACGTACTGGTCAAAGCGTTCTTTCGACTCTTCATAAACAGCTAAGGGAAACTTCATGGCATGGTACCCATGTCCAATCATGTGGGTTGCCCCAGGTGAAGAAGAACTTCCTTCCGCTCCATCTATTTCTCCCTTAGTTTGTGTTTTGAGTTCTATCTCTTTCATGCGGTATTCATGTTCTCGTATCTTGTTGGCTTCTTCTGCTTCCAACTGGGCCTTTCGATCTTCCCTTTCTGCTTGGCGAAATTCTCGCTCCCTTTCCTGTATGTAATCAGTTAAGTCCGAACCAGATAAACCAATTTCTTCTCCGTTTGCCCTCAGTTCGGCGGTAGTTATTTTGGAGTGGCCATAGTTAAGGAAGGTAAGTCAGCAGATTGAGTAAAGACACCTCAAGGCAGTAAGAAGTACTCACTATAAACAGATAATCTACTAGACCCTATATCAATTTATCTATGTATATCTAAATATATTTTTATGACACCACACCGTACAATACAACCAATCTCTCAATCACTAGAGAAGATATAGGATAAAGACTTATCGTAGACGTGTCAAGTGTGAACAGGTATGTACTGTGTCTGAACACCTATCCACATTCACCCTTTCTGGAACGTGCTTCCACTAAAAGTCATCAGTCTATATACTCATATGTATATCCCAATATGTATGTACCAATATGCATGTACCCCTATGCAGTTACCCCTCTTCAAGTATCCCGCTAGGCAAGTACCCTTATGCAGTCCAGTTCATGTGGGTATTATATGTCTACCCCGCTATGCATATGCCCTGCTATGCATCTACCATTTAATGTACCTATATGCAGGTATACCGCTTAAAGTACCCCGCTAGGCAAGTACCGTTATGCAGTTGAATTACCCCGCTGCCCCACCATTTAATGTCACTTGTCGTCCCTGGAGGAAAGTGGACTCGACAAGCACACCTATAATATTCTTCTACTATTGGAACTATTGAATGACTTTTGTCTACACTCCTCCCTTCTTTCTTCCATATATATATAGATATATATATATCATTGGCACCTTGCCGTCTTGACAGACGATAGTTTGTGCTTTAAAAAGGCATAATAACTTTTAACTATGGCGGTAGCGAGTGTGACTGATAAGGCCAATTTGCGCTGTAAATGTCCGTTCACAGTGGGTGCATGTGAACACGTGGTCATTTCCACCATCATGCACCATCTTACGTCTCAAACGCTTGGTGTGTGACTTTTCTGCAATAATTTTCTCCTTTGACTTTATTCCATTTCTGATATTTCCCTCCATGCAACACGGTCAGCGGCGACTTGCTCCCAATGTGCATTATCAAAGCCTGTATCAATCATGTCCCGATTACACACATCTTTGTATCGTAGTAGAGGCCGACCCTGAGATCTCTTACCCATCTGTAATTCACCAAAAAAGATATCCTTTGGTATTCTACCATCATCCATCCTCCTAAGATGTCTTATCCATCTAAGTCTACGAAGACTGAGCATGGAATAAACTGTCACACAACCTGATCTTTCCAATACTTCAGTATTTGTGATTTTGTCTTGCCACTTAATACCAAGAATTCTTCGCAGACACAGCATATGAAAGCTGTTTAAATTGTTCTCTTGGTGTGAGCACACCATATATATATATATATATATATATATATATATATATATATATATATATATATATATATATATATATATATATATATATATATATATATATATATCCTTCATAACATACCCTGACAACAGTTTCCTCCAACAATTAATAACATGTTTATTGTTGAAAACTATGTCAGTTGTATGTATTGAATGTGTATATGTAGTTGGTAGTGTCTGCTAGTGTGAGTGCAAGATAGGACTGTTGACTTCGTATGTGCCGTATACTTTCTCGCCTCTTCTATCGGCCAAACCACAGGACATCAAACATAGAAATGGACAGCTCTCACCCTGGATGATCTCCTCCTGCTTGAGTCTGGACTTAATCCAATTCTTGAAAAAAAAACAAATGTTCAATGTCTTATCACCAGAAAATAATCCGATTTTGGTAAGTCACTGAAATCCATATATTTCCTGTTTTTGGAAGGTAGTATAGTCCACCACTGAATACACACCGCCACTATCCAACATTGTCTAGAGTTACTATAAATGTTCTACACAATGTCTCTTGTTAATAAAGTTTTATCTTTCTTCACAGTGCATTTGCCTGCAGTTTTAAGTATCCCTGCTTGCCACAGGTTAACGTCTTTTCCTTTTAAGTGCTTTACTTGTATATTCGTTTGAGTATACAGTGTTCTGTATTTGACGTTAAGTTATCTCTTCTCACTAGTAAAACATGTCTATGTTCTTGTTGGTTCTAGGTAGGTACTTTATTTGCTCAAGTGAAGTAACCTTCCTTTCTTCTCTGATTACAATAGTGGGATTGGAACCTGTGGGAGAGATATGTAATCCGGTGATATGAGTCTGCTTCATACTATTTTCTTATGTGAGAGTCCTTCTCTAGCCATACTGAGAAGCCTCCGAAAGACACTCTGACATAAGACTTATGAGTGCACTAAAGTTTACACGATTAGATAAACGAAGGAAATGCTACAAGTCAAGAACAAACACCTATATCCCTATGCTACTATTACGCTAAGATTAGATTACCTTATATCTTCTATTATCATCCAGGAATTGAAATTAATAATTAAGCACATCGGCACTAATATCCCATTGCCTTAAACAATACGGGACTATAATTTCTTTTCCACACATAGGATTCATAGATATCTCTGTCCAGTTTTGGAACACACACTAAAACAGAAAACCCAGTTTCTACTATTTATATCGAGTGTCCAATCCTCCGTTGTCTTTTGATCCACAATCAAATTTTTCCGTAAGTCCCCACATCAAACGTCTGTGAACTCACGTATTCGTCAATTGCGCTCCGTCTCGTCCTCCGTTCTTCGTCCTCCGTGCTTCCGCGGTTTCCCTGTGTTCCCCTACGCTAGTACTTCAAAGCGTCCGAACCCTTTGATCGCCGTCTCCGTTCGTTTTCCCGTTCTCGAAGTCTCCCCGTTGTTTTCTCCGTTGACAGAGCTGGTCAATGACTCCTTACACTGTATCCTATTTTATACTGTCGGTCAATAACCTTTAATTCGTCCTCATCTCAGAATGAAGTACTCGACTGTTAACCCTCCTCATACCTTGTAATTAATCTTACTAGTTTATCAGGGAATCATTAACTCACAGTATCCCGTGACATAGGCCCCTCTTAAGAGAGTTGACCGCGTCGACTCTTCCTCACTGTAGGTTTGATTCCTATGATCCTCCCACCTATTCCTCTTCCTCTGGAGTTGGATGTCTAGATAAGAAATCCGCTCCTACATTCTCCTTACCAGGGATGTATTCCACTGTGAAGTTGTACTGCTGCAGCAACAACGACCATCACATCCACCGTGCGTTGAGCTTCTGCGAAGTAGCTATGAACATCACGTGTTGATGATATGACTGGATCCTCACATGGCTCACCTCCTCATCCAGTAGGCGACCTAATTGACACCCTACTATACTACTCATGACCGAAACTAGTGTTGGCACATCGCCCCTGTACGTCCTGTCGACCTACTTTCGACTTGCGTAAGCGACGGCTCACAATACAGACGGATTGTCCCATCCTGACTGTAACACTGTTTCCATATTCTCTTGGTTTCCCCCGGCCTTGCCTCTGGGGATGTTCCACCTCGTCCGCGTTGGACCGAGTCGTCTTTCCCAAACCTCCTGGACTTTTGCTTCCAGGACCATCTTGGACGATATTGGATATGGTCAGCCAATCTTCGGTTGGAGTCCTGGGTATTTCTCGCCTTTCCCGACGTTACCCACCCCTTCTGAACTTGGTTACTAGTGACGGTTTCACTCTTGTCCTTTCCCTGACGTGTGATTTCCCTCCTCCTTCGTTGGGTAAATCTGACCTATCACGTACTTTCCCATATGCCCTCCTATGTAGTACTGGCGATCTCTGGTCTTCGTCTGGAACTGTAACCTTTTTCTTAATGGCTGCCATCACCATAAGGTGCGAAGCTTTGCTCTCGGATCTCTCCTCATATTTCTTAATGAGATGCCTAGGGAGATTTTTCCTTTCTCCCCGATCCGGATTCCATAGGTATTCTTGGACACAACCTTTTCCACAGGATAAGGTCCTTTCCATCCTACTTGGAGTATATTAGTCTCTGCTGGACCCCATACTTCCACTTGGTCTTCCACCTTAAGAGCTATTTTACTCTTAGTCCACTTGTTGGGTGGTGCTTTCTGGCACTCTGAACAAGATTTCACTAACCGGCGTACATCTCCGGTCATTCCTGGCCAGCAATAATGGCCGGAAATTTGCTGCAATGTTTCTCTGACACCCATATGTCGATTCTCGGCTATGATGTGTCCACTCTGAAGAATGTGAGGACGGTGGGTCTCTGGAACCACCCACTGCTCGTGCAGGTTGTCTCCCCTCCCAGCTCTCCGATAGAGTAGTCGATTCTTCAGAAAGTACTGTCCCCGTTCTGGTGGCTCAGCACTTCTTTGCAGCTTCCTGTAGCAAGGACGCAACGTAGTATCCTTCCTCTGGGCAGTATGCAATTCCCCTAGCACTGAGTTGTCGCATAGTGTCTCTGCCTCTTTTTCCTTCCCTTGAGATCCACTGGCTACTGCTCCCCTGTGGGCTGGCTGTTTGGGCACCCCCAAGAACACGTATTTTGTGCCAATGATCATTGGGAATAGGGAATCCGCTAATACAGCTGCCGGAATAATGCCCGTGACGTACCTGGACTTAATCTCCACCTTGGCGATTGGCAGCGTCATGGTAACAGCACTCCTCATTGCCGGCTGTATCTCTATGGTCTCCCCTGTAAGTTGGTCTAGGCTTACCAGGCTGGCATCTATCACAGCTTCCCCATCCAAACCTGAATCGTAGAGACAAGCAACCTGCTGGCCATTGACTTCAATCAGTTCAACCACAGGTGGTCTCTCTTGGTCCTGAGTGTAGTTCCACCTCCTCGACCTTTTCCTTGCATCTGCAGTCCACAGTATTATGTGTTTTCGACCTGCAGTGTGTGCACCATTTTCCCTTCCAAACTTTCCGTGGGCTCTCTTTGGTCAGAGTTTCTTCGCCGACCTCAGCCTTGTCTGTGATCACCTTCTTATGAATCACTTGGCATGCCGCGAAGTGATGACTTTTCGGTTTCGATCTGCAGTCCTTTGTGTTATGAGAGGGCGACTGGCAGATTGAACACCACTTCTCGGACCACGGTCGTTTCGCTGGAGAATTCGAGGTGTTCTGGTTTCCTTCCTTCACCTTCTCTGAACTCTCCATTGACGTCTTTATATAAGGTTCCACTTTTTCTCCTTCCCAGTTCTTAGGTTTCTTTTCGGTCTTGTTTCTCCTGACCTTTTGTGGGTTGTATATTGGTTTCTTTAGCTTCCCCATGGACTTCTACGAATCTTTCCGCCAGCTTATTCACAACATCCAGCCGTTCCGCCCCTTGTTCTCCTAAAAATGTCTTCAGTGGTTCTGACATTTGCTGTCGCATCTGGTCGACCACCATCGAGCTCTTCCAGACTCTCATAGTCCCGCTTGAACTCCGCCAAATCTATCCATTTTTGGAGGTATGATTTCAGCCTTAAACTGTAGGCGGCGAATAGCTCTCCCGGCTCTCGTCTGGACGATCTAAACTTCTTCCGATACTGTTTGTGCTGTGATTTCATAATGCTTCATCAAAGCGGCTTTTAATTCCTCGTAATTATTTTCATGTCCTGGTGGTAGGCGTGTGTAGACCTCATATCTCGAACCTAGTAACCCCTGGGATAATTTAAGAGCCCATCTGCTTCTATCCAGTCCCATAGCGACTGCCTTTGCCTGAAAGCGATTAACGTACTGGTCAAAGCGTTCTTTCGACTCTTCATAAACAGCTAAGGGAAACTTCATGGCATGGTACCCATGTCCAATCATGTGGGTTGCCCCAGGTGAAGAAGAACTTCCTTCCGCTCCATCTATTTCTCCCTTAGTTTGTGTTTTGAGTTCTATCTCTTTCATGCGGTATTCATGTTCCCGTATCTTGTTGGCTTCTTCTGCTTCCAACTGGGCCTTTCGATCTTCCCTTTCTGCTTGGCGAAATTCTCGCTCCCTTTCCTGTATGTAATCAGTTAAGTCCGAACCAGATAAACCAATTTCTTCTCCGTTTGCCCTCAGTTCGGCGGTAATTATTTTTGGAGTGGCCATAGTTAAGGAAGGTAATCAGCAGATTGAGTAAAGAAACTTCAAGGCAGTAAGAAGTACTCACTATAAACAGATAATCTACTAGACCCTATATCAATTTATCTATGTATATCTAAATATATTTTTATGACACCACACCGTACAATACAACCAATCTCTCAATCACTAGAGAAGATATAGGATAAAGACTTATCGTAGACGTGTCAAGTGTGAACAGGTATGTACTGTGTCTGAACACCTATCCACATTCACCCTTTCTGGAACGTGCTTCCACTAAAAGTCATCAATCTATATACTCATATGTATATCCTTATCGTAGACGTGTCAAGTGTGAACAGGTATGTACTGTGTCTGAACACCTATCCACATTCACCCTTTCTGGAACGTGCTTCCACTAAAAGTCATCAATCTATATACTCATATGTATATCCCAATATGTATGTACCAATATGCATGTGCCCCTATGCAGTTACCCCTCTTCAAGTACCCCGCTAGGCAAGTACCCTTATGCAGTTGAAGTACTCCGCTGCTCCACCATTTAATGTCACTTGTCGTCCCTGGAGGAAAGTGGACTCGACAAGCACACCTTTAATATCCTTCTACTATTGGAACTATTGAATGACTTTTGTCTACACTCCTCATTTCTGTCTTCCATACACTATATCTCTCTCTTTCTCTCTCTCTCTCTCTCTCTCTCTCTCTCTCTCTCTCTCTCTATCTCTCTCTCTCTCCTTCATAACATACCCTGACAACAGTTTCCTCCAACAATTAATAACATGTTTATTGTTGAAAACTATGTCAGTTGTATGTATTGAATGTGTATATGTAGTTGGTAGTGTCTGCTAGTGTGAGTGCAAGATAGGACTTTGACTTCGTATGTGCCGTATACTTTCTCGCCTCTTCATACGGCCAAACCACAGGACATCAAACATAGAAATGGACAGCTCTCACCCTGGATGATCTCCTCCTGCTTGAGTCTGGACTTAATCCAATTCTTGAAAAAAACAAATGTTCAATGTCTTATCACCAGAAAATAATCCGATTTGGTAAGTCACTGAAATCCATATATTTCCTGTTTTTGGAAGGTAGTATAGTCCACCACTGAATACACACCGCCACTATCCAACATTGTCTAGAGTTACTATAAATGTTCTACACAATGTCTCTTGTTAATAAAGTTTTATCTTTCTTCACAGTGCAATTGCATGCAGTTTTAAGTATCCCTGCTTGCCACAGGTTAACGTCTTTTCCTTTTAAGTGCTTTACTTGTATATTCGTTTGAGTATACAGTGTTCTGTATTTGACGTTAAGTTATCTCTTCTCACTAGTAAAACATGCCTATGTTCTTGTTGGTTCTATGTAGGTACCTTATTTGCTCAAGTGAAGTAACCTTCATTTCTTCTCTGATTACAATAGTGGGATTGGAACCTGTGGGAGAGATATGTAATCCGGTGATATGAGTCTGCTTCATACTATTTCTTATGTGAGTGTCCTTCTCTAGCCATATTGAGAAGCCTCCGAAAGACACTCTGACATAAGACTTATGAGTGCACTAAAGTTTACACGATTAAATAAACGAAGGAAATGCTACAAGTCAAGAACAAACACCTATATCCCTATGCTACTATTACGCTACGGCTACAATACCTTATATACTCTATTGTAATCCAGGAATTGAAATTAATAATTAAGCACATCGGCACTAATATCCCATTGCCTTAAACAATACGGGACTATAATTTCTTTTCCACACATAGGATTCATAGATATCTCTGTCCAGTTTTGGAACACACACTAAAACAGAAAACCCAGTTTCTACTATTTATATCGAGTGTCCAATCCTCCGTTGTCTTTTGATCCACAATCAAATTTTGCCGTAAGTCCCCACATCAAACGTCTGTGAACTCACGTATTCGTCAATTGCGCTCCGTCTCGTCTCTCCGTTCCTTCCGCGGTTTCCCTGTGTTCCCCTACACTAGTACTTCCAAGCGTCCGAACCCTTTGATCGCCGTCTCGGTTCGTTTTCCCGTTGTTGAAGTCTCCCCGTTGTCAGAGCTGGTCAATGACTCCTTACACTGTATCATATTTTATACTGTCGGTCAATAACCTTTAATTCGTCCTCATCTCAGATTGAAGTACTCGATTGTTAACCCTCCTCATACCTTGTAATTAATCTTACTAGTTTATCAGGGAATCTTTAACTCACAGCATCCCGTGACAATGTCTCATCATTTTTTTTTTTTTTGCAGGAGCTAAACAAACAAGAGCTGAATATTAAAGAAGGTTGTCTATTACAAATGATAAAACAAAGAAAATTGGAATATTTTGGTCACTTGAAACGTCACGAAAGTTTGGAGAGAACAATAATGGAGGGGTATATGCCTGGGAAGAGAGGAAGGGGAAGGCCAAAAAGAAGATGGATGCAGGATGTGGCGGATGATCTCCAGATGGGTGTATCGGTCGCGGGACATCTTGCTTATGATCGAGAGGTTTTCTGGTAGGTTGTTATGGGAGCGAGGTTCTGCAAAGGACATGCTACTGAATGAATGAATGAATGAATGAATGAAACAAACCTAACTGTTTGTGTTTTCTATTGATTTCTGTATGTGATCTAGTATTCCGGTGTTGCCGTATATATTCTAACATGTGGAAAAACATGTCCTTCTATGACACTCACTGCTAAATTATTGGTGAATAATTCTCCAGTTTATTTTCTTTCCCCAAGTCAGTGTTTCCAAATGATCTCTTCATAACCCATGTTGACCGATTCTGCCTTGGCATGCAGGCAACACATAACAATTATTTGTCATTTGATTACCTATAGGACGTTGAAGTTGTATTTAAAATATTATGTCATAGGGTACCCGTAAGTCCATGTTATTTGTATCTGTTGGATTTACATTACAATGTTATCAGTGTGTGTGTGTGTGTGTGTGTGTGTGTGTGTGTGTGTGTGTGTGTGTGTGTGTTTTAAATGTGCCCTTCATTTGACCATAAAATATGTCACCTTGATAGTAAATGCAGGTTGGAGTCTGTTAACAGGGCATATCTAAAACCTGTGGAGGAGCCATGCCAACCTTGACCTAATTCCTGCTTGTCTGTGCGTGCTGTGCTGAATCATGACCTGGTTGGATTTCAGCTTGGCCGAATGGATAAAAGCACTCACTCTTAAACTTACGGTCTGGTAATGCCGAGGTAGTGGGTTCGAACACTACACCTGTGGAAGAAACATGACCCACATAGACTTAATTCCTGTTAGTCTGTGTGCTGTGCTGAATCTTGACCTGGCTATATGATGCTAATAAGCCTGACCACAGATGTGAAATTCCACTACAAGTCCTGCACATTCCGCTGGTTACCGTGTTTGGAAAGGGGAAGGAGAGCTCAGCCAAACAGTCCTTGTGGAGATTGTCATTTGGTACAGTGTACAGATATTCATGGCCTGGGGAGAATGGTGCTGCGGAGAGTGGAAAACGAGCAGGCGGAAAGATTGGCTGGGTCTACACCGTTGGGTGTAGTGTTGGGTGTTATCATTGGTTCATGATAAAGGTGACGTGGTCGGGACTCTTTGAAATCGTGTGTATAGTCCTCAATACAGATCATCCCAGCCTAGAGAGAATGGTGCTGCAAGGAGAGACAAGACGACATGCTGGTGTGGTGGAAAACGAGCAGGCAGAAAGATTGGCTGGGTATGAACTGTTGGGCGGGGTATTGGTGCATGAAAAGGCATATGTGGGCGGGGCTCTTTGAGATCGTGTATACAGTCCTCAAGACAGATCATCCTAGCCTGGAGAGAATCGTGCTTCAAGGAGTGACCAAGGTATCTGGCCTGACACACGACTCCGAGGAAAGACCAATCGGATACACGAGTGTCATGGACCAATTCAGCGCGACTAAGGCTCACACTCGTATCACGGTCGAAAGGGCAGTTTGCCTTGTGCGAGAAGCACGCTTTCGACCATGTCCAGGGGAATAAATGTTTCTCCTGAATTTGACACTTGGATCGAAGGCCGTGATCGAAGGCATACCGGCCGAGACTCGATCAATGTCGGCAATGGGGACATTCACCTCGCCGCTAGACATGTTTTAGTTATAATTACTAATGTCATGTATTTTGCTGTGATTGATAACTGTAAGCATACATTGGGGTCCTTGTTTTAGTAAGTCTTATCTTTTTTGCAGGAGCTACACATACCTAACTGTTCGTATTTTCTATTGATTTCTGTATGTGGTCTAGTATTCCCACGTTGCCTTATATATTCTTTTATGTGGAAAAACATTTCCTTGGGGGGCATACATTGATTGGGGGAATAAATTGATTTTCTTGATAACTGTAACGATGCTAAAGGTTAGACAAAGTGAAACTGCACGGCGTTATGTCCAGTTATCACAATCAATGTCTTACTCTGTGGTTCTGGAACGGTAGGTGGAAGAATGTGAAAGTTAGAACCAGAGCATTCCAACCAACCACTCGATTACAATATGAGTTGGTCCACCGACACTCAACAAGCAACTCTGTATCATGACAATGTGCGTAATTCTGTTATGTAAAGCTGCACTACTTTGTGCCATTTTGTATTCTTTACATTTTCACAGCTTTGCCGCAGTTCCATCAAATTTTATTCATATTTTTACAATGTCAACGGGACACCACTGACACCCCAAATGGGGTTAACCACTGTCAATCAATGTACTACCACGAACAGTTCTCATGCCGACCCATGGTACTCTTGGGGGATCTAGTCCGAAACGCTCCTGTGTTGATCTCACAAAGTCAACATTTGTGCACACGTCGTAAAGTCAGGTTAAAATACCCCCATATGATATGGCGTCATTGGGATCTCCCCATATGATATGATGTTATGGTCGGGATCTCCTAGCTTGGTGTGTTGTCACGTGCTGGTTGTCTAGAAGACTATCTGCCTCTGTGTGTCTCTCACTGTGTGCTTCTATGTCTATTTGGGTATATTAAGTTCTAAAAATTGACGTAGCAAGTACTATGGTTCATCGACCTCTGCGGGCCATATCTTCGTTGCAATAACATTGTCAGAATGCTGACTCGTGTAGATGAGAATAACGTTTACTCTTGTCTGTCACGGCCTTAAGACATTGTTGAAATGTTGATCTGGTTTAATTTTTTTGGCGCTCATTCTCTTTGAACTCAAGCGTAGTCAATACACGCTACTTATATACATATCAAGATATTAAAAGCAGAGTTCTTCTTGAGGGAAAACTGACAGATTAATTTGAAACTAAAATGTTGATTTCTCTCCTTGATTTGGGGACGTAAATTACAAGTACCTCAGAAGTCGGAGGGAATTCGCCTGATAGCGAGAGACACTGGTAAAAGGGAAAACTAACCACACGCAAAATGCAGTCTAATGTAATATAACAAGTTGCACATGTGTGAGATATTTCCAGCCACCTCATGGAATTCAACTTCAGATATCTGACCATTTCCGCACACCATACACCCGCATGAGAGAACAAAAATTATGCAGTCGATTGAAACCAATGAGAGCCGGGGGAAACAGCCAGCCAGACCCCCTCTAGGCACAATTGGGGGAGGGGGTGATTGTTAGTTCTAGCTTAACCGTCAAGTTGATCACCAGCAAGGAGCGTTGAATCAAAGCAAAGCAGCGTTCTAGTTTCATCGGACAGACCCAGCTTTCATTGTGTGGTGAATCAATCCTTGAAGTTAAGATGGGCGGTGTAACTGAAAGTCTACAGTTCTGAAGATGCCGACTTGGTTGCTGAGGGCAATGAAGTAGTATGTCATGTCCATCTTTTACCAGCCCAAATTTTAGCCCATTTCCTTGCATCATTCACCACCCCCATCCTTCAAGGATCTAACCCATGTAACCCATGACCCCAATGAGAATCCCTGATGTTAGATCCTGACAGAAGAACATGAATATACCTCACAGTGATGACCCTCTGATAAAAAACTGGTTCTAGGGAAGAATTAGAATCCTATACACACTGAAGTACCTACCGTCAGATATCAGCTGCACCGGAGACATACATATCCTTTAAGTGTATTTCCTTGATGATGCATAATTATACTTTAATGTATTTTGGATGATCCAAATGTTTTTGTTTTTTTCCACAATTATATATTCACATCAGTTGGTATTCCTTGTAAACCTGACCATGTTTTTTTTTCTGAGATGTGTCCAATGTGAAAAATATAATGTGTTGTCATACTTTGGATTTATTACACTTATGTTACCAGACCATTTGTTGACTGATTCTTACAGATTGTTTGTAAACACAAATATTATGTGATGTCACTGTATGTCCTGTTTATACTGTGAATGGTCTGTCATGATATTGCTGGTCTAGTCCATCACATACTTGTGTAAGTGTATCCATCATAGATGATAATACTAATTTAGACCGCATGTGGGCGGGCACCTGCACACTAGCACCTTTTCCCCAGTGATAGAAAAGGGCATCCATTTTTGGGATAGTGGCAACAGCCCGTGGTCTCCACAACTTCCCAAGAAGCTTAAACTTATATCTATATTTTTCATTAATTCGTGTAGATACGACACATCCTTAGTATCTTCACGTGGGGGAACGAGCCATAAAATTAGCTTCTAGAAGGTAATCTGGATAGAGGATAGGAACCCATCCCCTTTGGGCATTTTTTGTGTGTGTTGCGTATCCCTTACGGGACGTTGCAGTCAACACCAGCATTTTCAGCTGCTGTTGATGTACTAGGCAAGTGTTACGTTCAGTAGTTTGCCATTGCTTTCCGAACGACCGGCCCCTATACCTTTTTCGAAAAAAACCAGCACCGCTGTGTTTCGAACCCGGGTATACGGGCTCACAAACCGCGTTCGCAAGCCCTTAGCCACAGAGACCGACTTTGGGCATACTTTGGGCATACCCTGCTAATATTCCTCAGATAATTAAATTCCTCTTAAGTGGGTGTTACATTCTAACAGATGTAACCCCTAATAAATAAACCTCACAACATGTATGGACTACGCTTGAGTACAAGCGAGCGAACGCAACAACAACAACACAATTTGTAATAAAACTGTCGATCAAAACCAAACAAAATCTGACACAAAATAAACTAAACACATTTAATGGAAGGTCACAACAATACTTGTCTAAAAGTTCATAGGGAAATATCAAAGAAACAGACATGGCATACAAACTGTAAAATTATTCCAGAAATTAGGCATCGTGAAGATTTTTTTGGGCACGTTTCGAGGAAAATTAACTGAAATTTTTTTAGTGACAACTGGCACAATTGACGGAAAAAGAGCTAGAGGAAGGCAGAGAGATAAATACCTGGATGGCTTGGCCATATGACACACCTGAGTCAGGAACACAGAGCTGATCCACGACTCTTATGATCGTGTGAGATGGCAAACCATGATAGCCCGTGCTTATCGGCATGTCACATGATGATGATTGCTGTTTATTGATTGTTTGCCCGTTGATCTGAGCTCCCAGGCCAACCCAGCCTAAAATTGGTACCAAGAAAATGTCATGGGAAGTAAAGTGGGCCGATGAGATAGTGACCACATCCACATTGAATGTCGATCAATGAAACAATATAGGATAGGACTAGCGCCATATATACAAAACACTGCATGGTGTGAGAAAGGAGTCTTTTACTATATTGTTTATGTTTATTGTTTATGTTTAAGGCAATTTTTCTGTTCTCTTCCTCTTCTTCGCCCCTCTTTCGAGATGCGTGCTTGAAACATAGTTGTCTAACTCAGAGTTCACTGTCTGATGGCAGTACGCATTTGTATGCGTCAGTCAGCTCAGTATCCACTAGCCATATTCCATTCAGACTAACAGTCTTTATCTACTCGTTGGTTATTCTCTCTCTCTCTCTCTCTCTCTCTCTCTCTCTCTCTCTCTCTCTCTCTCTCTCTCTCTCTCTCTCTCTCTCTCTCTCTCTCTCTCTCTCTTTCTCTCTCCTTACAATTTATTTATGGCCTATTTTTAACGAGGCACATCTTGCACTCGAATCCTTGCGTATTTCGCTTTATCCGAGAGGACTAAACATCCGATCTCACTACACAAGAGATAAAGTAAGAAAAATGGTGGGGTGAGAAGAGAAGTGTGATACAATTAGAAACCAATAGTTCTGGTAAACATTTCTAAACCAGACGAGAACACCAAAATATGAGTCACCCCAACCCAAGAGTTTATCTTTAATCGTATCCGTGTTGTCCCAGTTGCTTTATTAACTCATATTCCAAAATAGAACACAACAATCTCTGTCACATTACTACTTCAAAGATCGTAATGATACCAGTTATATCCTGTTCAACCCTTATGGATTCTAATTCTCCTTATTATTACGTGGCGTTGGCGGTCATGCCTGTGAATAATTCTCCTTCTTATTGTGTGGCGTTGGTGATCATTTATGTCCACAAAACCTTCCTCTCTTGTGCCGCGT
Source organism: Cepaea nemoralis (assembly GCA_014155875.1). NCBI lineage: Eukaryota > Metazoa > Mollusca > Gastropoda > Stylommatophora > Helicidae > Cepaea > Cepaea nemoralis. Next base: position 49,416 of record JACEFZ010010225.1, on the reverse strand, counting down.
CACTTCTAACTCAGGCGTTCCTCCATGTCATGATGTCATACTGCCCAACATCTTCTCTCTTGGTCTCCCCCCCCCCCCCACCTCTAGTCACCTCCAATCTTCCCTTTGTGACAACATACTCCAGTTTTCCTCTTCTCATGATATGCCCAAAAATGTGGACTGTCTTCTTCTGATACGAGTAACCAGTTCTCTTTGTGAGTTAACGTCTTTATAGGGTTATAGTTATAGCTATATAGGATTTATAGTGATTGTTCTTCTTCTTCTTCTTTTCGTTCATCCGGAGTGTTTTTTCAGATGTGATTGCGGTGTGTCAAAGTTATGCGCCCTTGGGCCGAAACCCGTAGGCCAACACATCCGGCTACAGCGTGCTTTTTTGACCAGGTAGCATTCCTGGGAGACTCTCACTTTTGTGGTGCCATCTACAGCCCAGCTGGCCAAGGTTGAACGGTCGAAGACAACGGTCATCCCTCAAAGGAAGGCAGGGACAGTCCATAGCATTTTCCGCCATCCAAGGTTGCTTCCATAGTTGCAGGGCCGACACATAGCGCCCTGATTCTGGGCTCACCGAGGGAAATCGTCACGTCCTGCTCATGGCTGCTTTAAATCCTCACTTCAATATATTGGTCATTTCGTTTGCCCCGGGCCATTCCTGCACATACCAGACAAGTTTGCAGACGGTATTCACTCAGCGAGTTTTCGGACATGTGCTTGTCGTTGCGCCCGTCAGAGCTGTTCCAGGCACGACAGACATTCGGAAAACTACCTAGTCAGAGCTGTTCCGAACAAGAGCGGCATTCGGAAACTAGGTAGTCAGAGCTGTTCCTAGCACGAGAGACATTCGGACGAGACATTTCACTCGGACGTAATTGCGTAGTGTCAATTTTTAGTTTGCCACCCGTAGGACGACACTTCCGACTTCCGGCGGGCATTTTTTTAATGAGGTTAGCCTTCCTCTGGTTTCGAGGCACGTTAGACTGTTGTGATGTCGCCCTCATCTCAGCTGGTCAAGATAGAACGATCAATGACATCGCGGTCGGCCCTCAAGGGAAGGCAGGGGCAGACCATGGGCATTCCCTCGCTATCCAAGGAGGCCATAATTGCAGAGCCGGCACATATTGCTCTGAGACTGGGCTGACCCGAGGAGTTGCCACGTCCTGCTCATGGCTGCTTTAGTTCCTCACTTCCATGTGTTAGGCATATCACTTGCCACTGGTCGCTCAAGCACACACCAGGAGCGGTCAGACTGCGAGCGACATCCACTCGGTAAGCTTTTGCTTTTGACTTCGGATCACGCAATAGGTTCGCTCGCCGTGCGTTCCATTTCGTGTCATTGAGACGTTGATTGATTGATTGATTGATTTAGGAACCGACATCACAGCATTCGGGACATTCCCATAAGCGCTCCGTCCCCATCCTCAGCAGCCACCGAAGAGTTCCAACACTAATAGTTCCAGCAGCAATCTGATTATATGTCCGTCTCGCCTTTCCTCTGAGCGTCGAGCATCGGCCAGATCCCCTCGTCACACCTCGCTGTCTCATTCTTACCAGACCATGGTGATCCATTTGCTCCTCCGAGGTGTACACGTGCTCCCACAAGGCCGCAACCACATCTGTTTTGTCATACATCAATACTCCACCAAGTTTTGCCGAGCCAGCCAATCTGTCCGCCTGTTCATTCCCCAGCACACCGGCATGCCCAGGAGAAAAGATCCAGGTGATGCTTGCTACACGTGACCTCCGAAGCATTGAGCATGTCATTGAGACGTTCTTCCACTTTTGTCTACACTCTCTATGAATTAGATACAGACAGTTTTCGTAACCATTTCCTTCGACTGGGGCACTTTTCTGACTTTTTGTACTCGCTCACGAGGTAGGCTACATGTGCTGCCGGCTCAGCACCTTACCTTCGTGCAGCAGTGAACGAGAAACGGCCTGGCCCTCTCATCCGGGAATCTCTCATATCCCCCAGCTGAGAGCCTTCGAACATGTATCAGACCTGAGCATGTAGCTTGCTCAGTATCACGCCTCTATTTTTGGGCGTTCAGCCACAGCCCTCGACGGGGAGCCTTAAGAGTTTTGTCCGGACCAAGAACTTCTGCCTTCGTGCGCCTGATTTAAATTTTTGACTGCTATCCTCAGTCTCACCTGCAGAGCAGCAGGTTGTGTCTCTCTTAGTCTGGTCCCTATCCCATAAGCTGTCCGATATGTAGTTTTTCATCCATCAGCAAGCAAATGGGGTCGATGGGACACGCAAGCTCCCCCACCACGTCAAGGTGGAGACACATCGGGGGAGGTGATTGTTCTTATTTCAGATAATGGATGTTTATGTAGATATACTTTTACTATTTCATATTGTGTAGATCAGTGGTTCTCAACCGATGGGAAATCCCCCACCCTCCAGGGGGGAATTTTAGGGTTTCCGAGGGGGTGGGGGAGGAATTAAGATTATTTCAAGATTGCGTTAATATAAGAACCGATTACCTGATATTGGTTTTCCCTTCACACTTTACGGTTCTGTACGTCTCACCATTCTGAAATTCATTTTATAAAGTAAATAGATCCGCAAATCACGTTGTATGTAGACGTCTAGACTTGTTTTAGTATGTGGTATTAAATTTAGCTTCCATTAATAGGTATACTGTGTAAGGGGGGGGGGGGGGGAGAGATAATTTTAGGGAGGAAATAAGAAAAGGGGGGGGGGGGAATGAAGTTCTAAAAATATGGTGAAGGGGGCACAGACCAAAAAATGTTGAGAACCACTGGTTTAGATAATATAATCATGTCTTTCAGAATTTTTTGTTCGCTTGCTCGCTTTGAACTCAAGCGTTGTCCATACACACAACTTCTAGTAGTGCTGGACTAAATTTTGGGTGTGGATTAGCTTTCCCTATTACCAATACCAGTGGCCCTCGTCATCAGGCGAACCCACTCCGACTTCACAGATACTTGTAATTTACGTCCACAAGTCAAGAACGAGAAGTCAACATTTAAGTCTAACTATCCGATGTAGGGGTTGAACCCCTTATCTCGGCATCAGCACACCGGATGTTTAAGAACTCGCATCTTGTCCATTCGGCCATGCTGACCTCCGTAGTCATATTGTGTTATATATCTTGATTACTGCTATTTCTACCAGTATACCAGTATAATTATAACTTTTAAATAAGTGGCTTAGTGGTTTAGTATTTTCCGTTCCCATATTGATCCCATAGAAAGATAGTGATCCCATGTAAAAAAATGTTTTACAGGACATCGCTGTCAACATCAGCAACTTTCAGCTGATTGTTGATTTCTTGGCAAGATTACGTTCAGTAGTTTGCAGTGATCCCATAGAAATGTTTATTCTTGTGATACATTGCTTGATCGTTTCCTGCAGTTCTCCGGGGCTATCTCTCTTTAAAGTGTTTTCCCTTGTCATAGGTTTATTGCAGTGGGTCATATATTTAACTAGTAGTATACTTTGGCCGGTCTCTCTGGCCGAGGGGTTACAACACTTTCTCCATAATCCCGTTTATCACGCAGAGTCTCGTAGCGGACGAGAGCTGGAAGCGGTTCGACCCCCGCTGGTGACTTGCGGGATAACTGAGCCGGCCGCTCAGAAAGCAATGGCAAACTACTGAGCGTAATCTTGCCTAGAAATCAACAGACAGCTGAAAGATGCTGGTGTTGACAGCGATGTCCTGTAAAGGATATGCGGGGGGAAAAAGTATCCTTTGGAGTTTATATGTCATGCACTCAATAAAATATTCTTTTATATTATAGCTCTTCTTATGGGAATATGATAAATACCAATGAGGAAATGTGTAACACGTGGAAAGAATACTTTGTTGAATTACTAAATTTTGAAGCTCCAAATAACACTTTCCCACAGGAAGCGGTTCTAACGTGTGAATCACAAATTGAAGAACCTACTTTTGAAGAAATCCTATATGTAATAACACGACTTAAAAACAATAAGGCAACTGGGGCTGATGGAATTGCTGCTGAATTTATAAAGGCAGGCGGCCATGCATTGCATCTAAAGCTATACGAACTAATAATAAAAATCTGGAGGACAGAAGACTGGAAAGAGTCATTATTGATACAAGGAGACAAGTTCCAATGTGAAAATTATAGAGGAATATCACTCCTGTCCATAAGCTATAAGATACTATCCGCGGTATTACGAAATAGACTAAAACCACATTCAGAATACATATGAGGCGACTACCAGGCGTGTTTCAGACAAAACAGATCAACATGTGAGAGAGTCTCCTCTCTTGGTTGGTGTATGTGAGCATTGATATTGTGCTTCTGTGATGTCTCTTTGCCCTCATAACTCCATGAGTCTAAGACTGATGTTTGCCCTCGTGAGTCCGTGTATTTCATGGCCTTCCCATTGTTCTCAAACTAGTACATTTTCACTTGTAGATAGGAATGAAAGAGACAAAACATGATGTTACAAATATTATTATTATACATTGCTAAATAAGTTTGTTATATTACGACAGTTGACACACAGATGTCTTAAGATTATTCTTTGTAACATTCAGTAAGTTATGGAATTTTCTCACACATAGTATTTAGAGTGAATGTTTCATGTGCCATGTGACAGAAGATATTTGCAGCATTTACTAAGTTATTATAATTACATATTATTTACTAATCCCAGCCTATATTGCTTGTATGTTATTCATTCTAATATGTGAATGTATAAAGACAGTATTAAGTTAACTGGCAGCACAGTATACAATTTTCATAATCTGGTTTTGCTATAACCTAGCAGCAGATATTTGTTTTTACAGCAAGAAGTGCTATTTCTTTAGTAAAAGTGTAAGTACAATAATCGCCATTTACATGGGATTAAGGCATATTAGAGGTGTGTGCTAGGCTCGTGTTTTTGCAGTGGGTCATATATTTAACTAGTAGTATCCTTTGGCCGGTCTCTCTGGCCGAGGGGTTACAACACTTTCTCCATAATCCCGTTTATCACGCAGAGTCTCGTAGCGGACGAGAGCTGGAAGCGGTTCGACCCCCGCTGGTGACTTGCGGGATAACTGAGCCGGCCGCTCAGAAAGCAATGGCAAACTACTGAGCGTAATCTTGCCTAGAAATCAACAGACAGCTGAAAGATGCTGGTGTTGACAGCGATGTCCTGTAAAGGATATGCGGGGAAAAAAAAGTAAAAGTGTAAGTAAAATAATAGCCATTTACATGGGATAAAGGCATATTAGAGGTGTGTGCTATGCTCGTGTTTTCAGTGACTACTTTGTATTGCTGTGCTACTGATACATAGTATCATAATGGCTGCCTTAATTTCCCTTGATGTCTCCTTACTACTCAAATGAGCTTGAGTTGGGTCCAGAGCCATACCGGTTAGTGTAAAAATCCCTTTTCTGCTAGGGTTTTAATCCAGTCTACATGCTGGTTAGCCAGGAGACTTGACTATTGACCTATAGTATTTATAATAAACGAACAATAATAAAAATACTGTAAATAGTATGAATATATGAAGGTGGTTGCTATCATTTGCCAAACAAATTAGTGTAACATTTAATTAGGGGACTTCAAAAACAAAAGAAACATAAGGATGAAACGTTTCAACTAAAGTCATTATTTACAGAATGTGTTGTTCATTGAGCGAAGCATGAGTCAAAACTTTTGATTTTTAATGGCTCTCGTTTATCTAGCTTCACAATTACATTTTGTGTTTGTTTTTTTACTACAGCATTATCAGAATTCACACATTCTTTGCAATTACCGTGAAATAATGTTCAATAAACAGGAGTTAGCATACCTTCATTTGTATTAACATTAACTAATTAGTTTGTCGTGTTCTTTACCTTCAAGCACCTTGCCAGATGACTCAGGCAGTGTTGTCTATCAGTAACCTTTGTTCTTCATTATCATAAATTGATACATTTGCTGATATCTTTCAATGCTATAAAGCCAGGCTGTACACTCTTCTCTGTAAAAAGTAACAACCGTAAAGGACAATTATTCATGCCTATTCTCTGTAATTTCTTTATTTCATTTATGCGAAAAAGGGATCTGCGGCTGCGGAACTAATACTGTAGTCCAAATAAAAACAAAAAGACATGACTGAGAGGCCCGTTGATTGGAAAAACACATTCTGATGCAGGCAAACACTTCACCAAAGTCTATTAACGAACAAGACAAACACAAGAATACTTTGTGTTTTTAATTAGGATTATTTCTTTTACCACGAATCTTGTTGCCGCTATGAATTCCAATGATTTCCTTTCTATGATATGGCCAAAGAATGTCAATTGTTTTCTTTTGATGTCTGTGATGACTTTTGTTTTGTCTTGATTACAGTGGGCAATGCTAGAATATTAAATTTTTAAGAGCATGCATCTTTCCCATTGCAACATACGCCTGTGAGACATGGACACTTACTAAACAAGCTGAACAGCGCATAAATGCCTTTGTACATAAATGTTATAGACGAGTTCTAATAATATCTTGGGTAAAGAAAAGAACAAATGCATCCTTACTTCAGGAATTGAATATTGAAGAAGGTTGGCTATTAAAATCGATAAAACAACGAAAATTGAAATATTTTGGTCACTTGAAACGTCACGAAAGTTTGGAGAGAACAATAATGGAAGGAAAAATGCCTGGGAAGAGAGGAAGAGGAAGGCCAAAGAGAAGATGGATGCAGGATGTGGCGGATGATCTCCAGATGGAGGTATCGGACATGGGACATCTTGCTTATGATCAAGAGATTTTCCGGAAGGTTGTTATGGGAGCGAGGTTTTGCAAAGGACATGATACTGAATGAATGAAGGCTAGAATGAACATGATTGGTTCTAGTACCTCATTCGTTACACCTTGTGTTTATTGTACACACATTTCTATTCTAGGCTCACCGTCTACAGAAGATAAATCCGACACAACCATTTAAAAAGAAAGTTACAGTACAGACATTTTAAATGCTTTAACAATTTTTCCCTGTTAAAATGTATTTAAACTTTTCATAATTAAAACATCTTTAAAATCACGTAGAGATAAAATGGAAGGAGCCATCGCTCCATCTGATCTCTGGTAACAATTTTGTTGAAGGTATCCGTTGGTAGATGTTTCTTAAACTTCTTCAATCCGTTCCAGGGTTTATTGGTTTAACCTGGAATTTTGGACTTCAAAAGTTGGCAGTCGAGGCTTCATTATTATGATTAAGGCAAATGTCCTCAGCTGCAATATATAGTTAATGATTTTTAATAATATTGGACAGTTTATTTTATTTCAGCAAGAGAACACCTATTTAAGGCGCTCACTTAAATGCTGGGACTGTTGTCCTCAGCCTCTTTGTCCCCGAAAGCTAACTTCTGCTTCAGAGTCTCTGCCTCTTCATTGTGAAAGACTACAGCTCTTCACATGCCAGCTCCTTCCTGTTGTCTTCCACAAACTCCTCCAGATACCTTGTAGAGATTAGAACAAGAATCGTCATGACGAAAGTAGCCTTAAGCAAGATGGAAAACATACTGTCCAATAAAAAGATGTCAACTGAAACGAGAAAAAGAGTGTTGAGGTTGTCATGATATGGCTGGCAGGCGACGATCCCGATGGAGAAAATGACAGAAACAGTCAAGTGACGGTCCTGAAATCTTAAACCAGACGGCGATCGTGACTTCAAACACTGGCCGTACGTCTGGGACACGGAAGCGAAGCCCAACGGACGAATTGTCTACCGGGAAAGATCAAAGAAAAGTCCGTATCGGACTTTGCGGAGAATCACCGGGCCCCAAAAACATCGTTTATCTTCGAGAAGTTGGAGCACGATCAAACAGTGGATATCTTTGAAATACTATTAACCAAATCATTTGGGCAACCGAAAAGCAACGATACCGTGAGAGCGTCTTTATCATAGAATATTGTTAGCATGTTGATGTGGAAGGATCAAAGGACGGAATAGGAGCAGGATGATTGAGGGGGACGGAAAAACCCAGTGACGTAGGACAGGAAATTTATATGTGGACAGAGACAGTAAAACTCAGTGGAGAGTTGGACTTAACAACGGTTGGAGTGGGAATGTATTTCAGTGCCGTATAGAAAATATATCACAGAGTTTAGGTTGTGTAAAAATAACCAACCCTGTCCCTTCATGGGAATTAAACTGATATAAGTCTAGGCAGGAAATAAAATTCAATAAGGTGATTATATAGATGTAGCTTAGACATATATCATAGGGATTTTCGTGTGTAAACGTAGTATAAAGAGTAGACAGGATTAGGCTGAAGAGTGATTTAAGTTGTGTAGAGTAAGGTGTCTGTACAGTCAGAAGGATAAGTCTATACTAGGATTTATGTGCTTTGCTTTAGAGTGTTTTTCTTTCACCTTGTATAGGGTAGAGTGCTGACTATTCTGTCTTATATAATAGTATAACTCTAGTATGATCTAGGGAGATTACTTTCTGAATATAGCCAATTACCTACATTCACATATTATAGGTCGGAGTTGCGTTTCTCTCACAAGCTGTGGTTTTACTCAACAGGTTCCCTGCACTTGACAATTAAGGTGATTACCCATCTGAGCCGAAACATTTGGTCAGAATTGGGGACAGTAATCTATGTCACCAGAAGGTAAAACCAGTGTGAGAAAAAAATTACACAAGAACCTGAGTCACTCTAAGTGAGAAGGAATATACAACCGATTGTTTTGTGAAAAAAGAAAATGGACAATAATTACGCAATAAAGCAGTGTTTATCTGACATTCACAGAAAATTTAAAAAAAAACATTACAGAGTGTTGACTGTGTATACTTGAAGACTAGAACTAACCTAGAATTTCAGTGGAGAATATATTGTTTACTATGGTTCCAGAACATATTGTCAACAAAACCTTCATCAGTCAGAAAGAAAACAGCCGGGTGAGAGATTCAACGTTATTTCCTTTGTGAAGTCGAATGGCTGTATCATGATGGGAAAACTCTGATGTTCATCATATACAATATTATGTCACACATTCAAGATAAATACCACCACATATCTTCACACCCATCCATGGCACACCAAAAGTACACTTTTCTACAATAAATGTTTTATCATGTTGTTCGAAACCTGTGTTTGTGGGGTTATGTGCTAAAGGAACGGGAAGAGGGATATTGTCAGCGAGAGAGAGAGAGAAAGAGAAAGAGAGAGAGAGAGAGAGAGAGAGAGAGAGAGAGAGAGAGAGAGAGAGAGAGAGAGAGAGAGAGAGAGAGAAAGACTTTAACTAAAAAAGGGGGGTATGTAGACAAATGTCCACCTGCAGAGAGAGAGAGAGAGAGAGAGAGAGAGAGAGAGAGAGAAACTGAGAAATAGGATAATTAACAGGTGTGCTGGTTGACTCCACTTTCCCCCCCCCCAGGGATAACTAGCTACAGAGGTGCTACATAGAGCCTGTTCTTTTGTATGGATGTGAAACTTGGACAATGAACAGTCAAGCTGAAAAGCATCTGATTGCTGCAGAAATGTGGTTTCTGAGGAAAATGTAAAGAATACCATGGACAGACAGAAGAACCAATGACCAAGTACTACAGGAGGCAAATGAAAATCGTAAATTGATTAGAGAAATTAGACATAGACAGTCGAACATTTTTGGACATGTTATGAGAAGAAATGGATTGGAGAACTTAGCGACACCTGGCAAGATCGAAGGGGACAGACCAAGATGAATACCGAGAAGTAAATACCTGGATGGCTTGGCCACATGGCATGGACGAGACAGGAACACTTAGGTGATCTACGACTCTGGTGATCGAGTGAAATGGCGAGTCATGACCGCCCACGCTTTCCGGCATGGCACATGATTGATTGATTTATTGTTGATTGATTGATCGATATTTGTTTAAACTTTCGACACATCTTTATCTGTCTTCATTATTAATGTTTAAATTACACCCAGAAAGCTGACGAAGCTGGTGATTGTGAAGTGCTGTATAAACCTTCAATTATACATAACTCGTTGTAAAAGTACCACACCCACTCTCCAGGAGAAGTTTCATACTTACCATGTTGGAAATTGTATAATTTGTCACTAAATCTTTAAATGATATTTTTGAAAATTGTGTCAGTTTGCTAAAATAGCTGTTAGACTAATTATATTAATCCTCGTCCGTGGAAATCTTTAGGAATTGTTTTAACACTTTTATTCCATATTCTATACAAACCAGTGTATTCAAACTTGCATTGCGTGTTTTCCTTTACAATTTCGAATACAACAAATGCATTAATATACGCATATGATAATATTACTGATATAATATATTATAATATTATATTATATATAAATATATATAAATAAATTATGTATAAATAATATATTCATGGCATGGTGTAATTACCTACATATTACTTGATGATGATGATGATGATGATGATGATGATTGTCAGAAGTCGGGGTGCCCCACCGGCTAGATGAATGTATTATTCACTGGCGAGCAACCCCAAATAGTCAGAAACTGACTAGGGACAAAATCTATATGGCTGAACTATAGATTAGGCCGATGAATATCCAACGTACAGCTCTAAGTGGCTCGTTACAAAATTGAAATGAACTGTGCTGAATATTCGCCAAGGAATAGGAAGAGAAGGTTAGCTAGGATAGATTTTTAAGTCTGAATTAAAGTTTAAGGACAACTATCCTAGTACAGGTTTTTCTCCCTGACTGCTCCTTTCCTTGGTGTGTAAGTGAACCCCCACCAATGTACACAACAACACGTATGCACAATTGGAAAAAAAATATAATGACAGAACTATGAGTTACAATACTACAACATTTATTTGCTAATCATAACAATAGACATCGGATGATTGTCAATATGAGGATGATAAAATCATATAACATATTGTGATGAGAAACATTACGTAACTTTACTTGTTACTTCATCTATCTGGAACTGTGGTCCAGATCCCCACTCTCCAGTAGACTCAAACAAGAGACAGCTTGCCGGTATTCTGACGATCCTGTCAGTCCTGACACTCCTAGTCAGTAGTCTCTAGTCTTGAGATCTATAACATAGGGCTCCTTGTGAGAGCTTGAAAGAAAGTCAAGAATGTGTTATATCAGTTCTACATCAGCGCAATCCTAATTAAAACATATCATAACACAAACATATACAATGACCAGTCTGGCCAAGTTTATCTTCCAGCTTTACTGCGTTCACCATCCTCCTTCTCCCTACTATCTTTAGTCTGGGACGGGCTTTTCAATTGTCTCACACGCCTGTAATGATTACATTTCTGCCGCCCCATGTCCATGTCGCTAATACAGAAATTCTGTGTCATACAGCCGCTCCGTCCAAAGTTGGGTTAGCAGCTCACAGGGTCGGTAAGGGTATTATAACAATGCCTGATCATCCGGGCTTGCAAGCCGTGACCAGTAGCTGTGCCAGGTTTCCATGCATTACCGTGGACGCACGCCCACAATACACTGAGAAAGTTTAGCACCATATACCCTATACTACCAATTGTGGGTAATGTCTGTACCATTACACCTCTGCTTCCAACACAATCATTGGCCAATGTGCCAATGCGCAGACAATAGCATAACACTTCATATTGGTAGGTTTGCATATGACAAATCAATATATCAAACATCCAATACACATAAACATATTGATTAAACTAGACATATTATGATACTTTAACATCATAGCATAATGCACTAGTTAGTTTATGAAATTACACATACATACATCCAACATATCCGTAAACATTATATTACTTCAAGATGGACATCTAATGATACTCAACATAATAGCATCAGGCATTATTAATGAGTACTAATATTGTATAGCTACAAAATGAGATATACAACAAGTCTTAATTGAAGTTACCACTTAGTTACTGCTGTTGTAAGAATTAAATAAATAGTCAGTTGACTATATTCTGTACAACAAATGCACACACCAAAAAGGAGACTAGTCTAGTTTAGAAAGAGATGGCAAGCATCTGCTACGACACCTCAAGTATATCTAGACAAGATCTGCCTTTCACAAGGTTCTCCTTCTCAGAAGAGTAATACATGAAGCACAATGATATTGAACACAGAACTTAGAAAGAACACTCAAGTAACCTATGACAATGATAGTTCTTGCAATAACCTAGATCAGATATAGACTGAAAATAAGTAACTAAGAAATAACTTTTGTAGTGAAATCTAACATAATAATCATGCATATGACTACAGAACATTGAGATAGTTCCTACCTGTTCTGAAGTCAGACTTAATCTAAAGGGGAAAAGTCTAGCAGGGGTTTTTATACCTAGCCTAGCAGTAGACCCTTATCTCCCAGGAATTCAAATCATCAATTCTTCTTATCTCCTCCTGACAGTAATTGCCCTTATCACTGCAACCTGGCCATCACACCTTGCTCCTCTCTGTCTGGTCCAGAGTCTACAGGCCCAGTGTTAATTGCCTTATCAGCTCTGTTTTCACACATTCCTGAGTCTGCCAGTCAGAGTGGACGGGGCTTGTTTACCGCCCTGGGGCTATTATCTCTCCCTGTGTCAATGTTGTTCACACCTGGGCGATTTCCTAGCTATGCTTATCAGGTGTCATGTCAAGGGAACAATTAGGTTCTCATGGTCAACAGCCAGTTTACAACTCTGTTGGTAAACCAGGTTTGCTTGCGTTATGCCTGGTTGGTTTTAATTACTATTCAGTCCCCTGAGTCTGCCCTCCCGTCTGGCTGGATTGATAACCTCTGGGGGTGACCGGTACTGGTGTCAAATTAACTTCCCAAATAGAAAGCCATTCATGGTGGTTTGTTTACTTGCAGGTTTTGCAAGCTTACGTCAAGACAGTATAGCCTTGAATATAGAGAAAACAGTTTTGTTCGTCTGTTGATCCTCTACATGGCCCATCAAAAGTGAACCAAAAATTGTTCTGGGAAGTAAAGGCTGCAAATTCGTGACAATGATGATGATGATGATGATGATGATGATGATGATGATGATGATGATGATGATGATGATGATGATGATGACGACGATGATGATGATGATGATAGAGTGATCATCTTCTCCCGTGCATACTAAAATTCTCAATAGAAATTTTATATTCCAAGTATTCTCATTCACACCTAGATCATATAGAGATTGAACTATTAAAATGAAATTACAACATAATTTTCTTAATATTTAAAATTATGAAAACTAGAAATGATCGGATTTAAACAAGTCTAACTGATACAGGACCAAACAAAAAGTAGGTGTGGACCAAACATGGTACACAATTAAATGAACAAGTACTATAATGTAAATCTCCGTTCACTAAGCATCGATGACCCTAGTATGGCGATACAGCGTCCTTCTGTTCAAATGGAAGGTTACGATTGGGAACATATTATCTTATGGCATTGAATCAGTTAATAAAGGTATCACTCAGTGGAAGAGAGAGGGTAAGATGGGGAGGGGGAGGGATGCGAGAGAGGGGGAGAGAGATTGAGAGAGGAGAAGCGAGAAAGGGGGAGAGAGATAGAGAGATGAGAGGAGAGAGAGAGAGGGGAGCGAGGGAGGGGAAGGGAGAGAGGGGGATATTATAGAGGAGGGGGAGAGATAGAGATAGGATGGGAGAGAGGGGCAGGGGGAGCCGAGAGAGGGGAGGGGGAGCGAGAGAGAGGGAGTGAGAGAGAGTGGATGAGGGGGAGGGAGAGTGAAGAGGGAGATAGATATAGAGATGAGGAGAAGGAGTAGAGGAGCAAGAGAGGGGGCAATAGAGAGGGGAGGGGAGAGATATATAGAGAGGAGGGTATAGAGAGGAGGGAAGAGGGGAGCGAGGGAGAGAGAGAGAGGGGGGGGGGAAGATATGGCGAGAGGAGTGATGGGAGAGCGAGGGAGAGAGGAGAGGGGAGATAGATGTCGCGTGGTTCGCTACTGTTGAGAGAAGTTTCACAGGTACAGTAGAAGACAATGAGCCTAACCACTAGGAAAGACTCCCCACTGAAGAAATAGCCGACGAGTGGCTCGTGAAAAACAAAGGGAGTATGACAAATTGTCCCAGAAAAAGAAGTCTACTATTCTTACAGTGGCACAGGATTGCAGATAAAGTTGTACAGCTATACACACAAAGATGACAGCAAACTTAGTTAGCAGCGACACGATGATCCTGTGGAAAAGAATTTATCCCCCAGACTTGACTTGAACTATACAGCACAAAGAAGTCGACAAAGATGAAAGATTCAACTTTCGTACTACTCTCACACTTGTGTGATCTAATTAAATGTTGGATATGAGGATAACAACTAGGAATTCTTATTTAGCAATAAGCGACAACACCGCTTATCACGAGTTTAATAATGGACAAATAGAAATATAAGTTCCCACAAGGAACGTAAAAGGCAAATGATGAGAAGTATAAAAAAAAAACAATATGTAAATCAAACAATGTTCTCGGAGCGAGGTCTTAATCATAAGACGGGATGGTGGTAGGTCAAGCAAAGTATGGCCGTGACTCCAGGAAGGTGTTTAGGCACTCAGCTACAAATGGTGTTTCCAACGGTGAAGATGGTAGTCTCTCCGTCGTTCCTCTTCGGGTCACCCTATTCGCCAGTGGCCCATAAATCAGTTCTTTCAGAGTCGCGGATGCTCAAACTGAATCTTATGTTGCTGGTGAGTTATGCTAGTTGATGCTGCTGGTGAGTTGCTCTGGTATACCACAACACTGAAAGTCAAACCAAAATAAACGACTGGTAAGTGGTGGCCTGGGTTGGGATCTCATATGTCTGTCCTAGCCTGTGACTACCCTCTGTCTTCATTCTGAATCTCGCTATAGAACCAATCCCTAACTGTGACTGTACTGTTGATGTGATAGGAAAGGAAATGGGTCCCAACCCTAACCACAGCTGACGCTCCTAAGTGTACAAGAGACACAGATGTGTATTGGGGAAAGTAACTGGATCACTAACCTAACACCCAAACTGACGCTGCAAAGTGTGCAAGGTGTATTGAGGAAACGAAATGGATCGCTAACCTAATAACCCAAAACTGATACTCCAAAGTGTACAAGCGGCGCAAAAAGGTATTGACATGTAACTGAAATACTCCTGATAGAAGCCGAAGGAATATGCTTCTGAGCAGGTAACCAATACTAATATTCCAGCACGCACCCGGATATACTGTAGAGCAGTGTAATGCTAATATTCAAGAAACAATGCCTGCGCGACATACCAATACGCAAAACATTTCTATGTTAAAATCAGGAATCCTTCTGGAAATAAAACTAAGTCGCTGAACAATGATAATCAAGAATGCAGTTGCTTATACTGTAAGGCAGTGAACTATCTATCACCAAGACCAGAGAACAGAGTAACTAATGTATTCACTAGGTCTGCCGTCGACCGTCAATGTGAATTAAAGGTCACGCGAAGCTCGTGGTGATTCTAGCCTGACGTCTTCTAACAACTCCAATCATGACTAAATCACTTCTAGAAAACCGGACATTAGCTGACAAAGAATCTTGAGCATTTCGATCTCTATCTGCTACTGGATTCGCTCAATCTAAAATAATAATTATCCTACGTGACTTAGAATTTTAACCATGCTTGCTTGGCGAGTAGTTGACCGAACCCATCAATGTCGTAAACTAGAAGTGATCACGCCTTTCCTATACTTAGGCCAAATATATCAAATGAATTTCCGTCTGTTGGGAAATGAATGTATACCGAGCGCTATTCTTTACTAGTCCTCCTGACGGAGAATATTAGGTGTTTGTTTTCTATCGATTTGCCGCAATGTGGCTTCGACAGACAACCAGGTTATGAACATAAAAATACAGAAATAATAATCGTTTTTCCTTACCTAGTTCCAGAATCAGATTTTCACTACGGGTCGGGGCACTTGTTCAATATAAAATTTGGTGAGGCTTATTACTTATTTCAGTAGTAACTATTGAACTATTACTTGTTTAAGTAATTTACTATTAAAAGGATTGCCTTTCGAACACCACAATTGGCCCCGACCGTTGTCTGCGATTTCTAGCAGAAAAGTGAGACCGGACATGAAACTGGTATCAGCAAGTGACCGTTTCCGGGCCCCGTTGTCTGTTGGTTGTAGTTGGCCAGGATAAGTAAGCCACACTAAATTACCCCATTACTATAAATACAAAGTAACCGTAACCTTAATGTAAACATGTTAAAGAATCTTTATAATATACTGAGTACTAAGCAAGATGGGAGGCCATGCTTTCGCCACAATAGATATAGAGGGAGAGAGAGAAGGGGAGCGAGAGAGAGGGGAGCGAGAGCAAAGGGGAGAGATAGAGAGAGGAGAGGAGAGAGTGGGGGAGCGAGAGAGGGGAGTGGATAGGGGGAGAGAAAGGAAGGGAGATTGATAGAGAGGTGGGGAGAGGGCGAGGGTGATAAAGAGAGGGAGGAGAGAGAGAGAGAGAGAGAGAGAGAGAGAGAGAGAGAGAGAGAGAGAGAGAGAGAGAGAGAGAGAGAGAGAACCAAACGGACAAAGACTTAGTGTTGAGTTAGCAGCAATGGGTTGTAATGTCATCACGACTTAAGATTTATTTGGGGTGTGTCAGCAACTTGCTTGCGACAGGTCTTTCATGACTCCCCTACTTTTGCACCACACGAAATAATAACTCGTGTCATTTGCAAAAGGAATGCAATTTATTTAGAGCTAGCGATAAACAAGCTCTGCGAGCGGAATACTTCATTGACAATAAACAGCATGGTACGTTACATAGATGCAATGAAGAACTGATAATGATACTATTAAACACTGAATGAAATCTAAAGCCTAACAATCACTATTGTCTAGAAACTTATAGCATTCGTAAGGAACATGTCTATTCTCTACTCGTCTCAGTCCTGGTCTGTCCTCACGCTACTCATTGCGTGTTCAAACACGGACGTTGGATTCTCCGTGCGCTGGCGAGTCTTGCGTGCATAGTGGTCCAGCACGCTGGCCAGCTCACTCGAGTAACCTGGTACTCCACGGTTACTCGTAGAAGCGAGTTTCCCAATGTCTTGGGGAAACCCTCGCTTAGCTGTACTCAATGCTCCCTTGGTTGACACAAGTGTGTCCCGTTGTGAAGCTATTTATAGCGCTGGTGTCTCTCCTGTCTGGTGTCTTCTACTAGACTCTGTCTTAGCTCTATTACTTATAATCTTAACTCTCTAAACACTTATTGGGATTTTGACAGGCTCCTCTCCCCTCTGTGAAGTGTTACAACCCTTTAACTCATGCTTGTAACACGTTGTATGGTCACAAAAGAAAATTGGCTGTCCAATTTTGTCAAAGATCCAATAAGTTGTAAATCTCTCTTCTGGGGATAGAACAAACTCTCTTCTCCCTTACTCACACTGTTCTATTTCTTCACTCGGCTAATTGAGTAGCCCATAGTATCAGTATAGTTGGCTATAAATCTTCTTGGGAATTGTTTTGATCCGGAACCGTTGTCTTATGACTTATGTCCTGACTTCCGTCTTTTGACCCTCTGTCTTCTGACTTCCGTCCATTGACTTATGTCTTTTGACCTGTCCTCATATTGCCCAAAATGACAACCCAATACAAGTTGACTCTGTTATGAGTACAACACATGAGCATTAAATGTTCATGTTCCCAATAATATCAACTCCAACTCGTATACATAAAGTTCTACTCTTCACCTTCTCGCTTCCGCTTGTGAAGACATATTTTCAATGTTACATTAAGGTTTTTAAGCAGTTATTGTGTCCCCTGATTTGAGTTACTGTTCTTTGAAATAAATGGTGTGTGCAACTTTTATGTGTTTGTTTTCCTGTTTGTTTGCGTGTTTTCTAATAATCTACAATGTACTTAATTTGCTAACATGTGTATGCGTTACTATTCTACATGTGTGTATTCCTTCGAGCGCCGTAAATCTGTTTATTGTGGTTACAAATGTTTGTTATTCTTATTTATGACCACAACTCCGTTTCAAGATGCTCAAAGTATTTTCCCTATCTAATCTACTAAAGTATAGCAGTAACACACATAAAACTTGACAACACATTGGTTACACAGATTGACACAGACAAGTCATAACAAGGCATTTTAAGCGGTGAATAAAAAATTTGCCGCTACCTTTCTCTCTTCTCTCTCTCTCTTTCTTTCAATGTTTAGTATTGTATACATTCTCTCCTCTCATTTATACATCTTTCATCCAATTTCATACCATTTTTGCTAAGACATTCAATCGTCATTAAAATATGGTTCATAATATCACGTAAATGACCATTACATTAAATGATTGGCTGAAATATACAAGTCTTCACGCCAAATGACTGTGCGCTTTGTTTGCACGTGTCATGACTATACAAAAATATACAAGTTTGTGAGGATGGTTTGTTACCGATCCTGTAATACTAACTAATTTACTTTAGTGTGCTGTTCTAAATTATCCTAAGGGAAATAATCTAACTAATTAATTACATTTAAGCAAATTGGGTTAATTACCTTAAAGTGTTATTGGTAAATGAAATGATGTTAATTCCTAAATGGTTGGGTTAGTTTAGAAATGATATTTTAAATAAATGAAGTTATAAATGATTATGATTATGCGGTGATAAGGTAAAGTAATATCTAACACTTGTATTACTATTATTGGGGTTAACTTAAATGGGTTATTAACTAAATGATGGTGACTTCTAACTATCAAATAAGATAAATAAAGTTATATATGCATTAGAACATTTTGCAATTCAATTATTCATAGAAAAATGAAGTTATGCGTACTGTTCATAAAACAATGTTATATATATATATATATATCACAGTTACATTTCTATATATAATTTACACTAACTAATGTCGTCCTTTCAGGTGTGAAGATGGAGCAATGTTCTTTGTAGACTATTTTCATATCATAGTTCATTTCGCCAAAGTCTTATATGCTCTCCTTCCTGGATAGTGTATAAATATATAGTTCCCTACCAATTTATGTAGGTTCACAGCTAACACTTCAATGTTAATATGGCTTATATATATGTTAGCGCTGCAGACATATTACTTATGCGTCTGTTAATTTCACTGATAATGGCACTGTTTCTCTTACACAGTTCTACCAGCTTGGCGATAATAACGCAATTACAGTGTAACTTATTCACCACATACGGCACTGATCTAATTAGCAATCACAGTGTCACTGTTTCTGGTGATCTCTGGTCGATCTCTTCCTGTATATCAGGTATTTCAATGGATTGACGGTCGACTCAAAGTGTCTGCCAACGAGTTCAATCTCCCCTTTAAATGCTGGATGGTAAATGCATAGTTCTGCAGTATCAAAGCCCACCTGTAGACTCTGTTGTTGTGGGGAATGGCAGACTGCATAACAGACAACGGAGAATTGTCGGTTTCGATCACAAACTGTGCTCCTGCCAAAAACCTATGAAGTTTTCTAACACAATAGATTAAGCTTAGGCCCTCCAATTCTGATGCTGAGTATCTCTATTCAGCTGGGCTGATCTTACGACTTACGTACATTACTGGGTGGAACTTCCCTTCGTAGAACTGTCCTAGTACTCCAGATATGGAGATAGCACTTGCGTCTGTTCGTAAGAAATAGGTAAGATTTTGGTTAGGCAAACGCAGGATAGGTGGAACACTGAATAAATATTTCAATTTTGATAGAGCACTAATTAATCCTGCATCTTGCACATTTAGTTTAGCCGAAGCTTTCAAAATGTTGGAAAAAACACTGGTGATTTCCGCCAGATTAGGAATAAATTTACTATAATAATTCACAAGACCAAGTAGACTTCTGACCTGTTTCTTGGTCGTTGGCATAGTCAAATTTAGAATCTTGGTCACGATTCTTTCATCTGTTCTGAGTTGGCCCCTGCAGATGGTATGGCCTAGGAAGTCAATCTCTTCCATGCCCAACTTTAGTGGGCTTGACTGTAAGCCCGAATAGTCGCAACCTGTCGAAGACATGTCGTAGTTTCTGTAGGTGTGACGTCCAGTCTACAGTATGAATGCATATGTCATCAATGTATGTAGAAGTATTGGTCACCCCGTGGAGAAGATCCCTAGTTAGACGGACGAAAGTCGCTGGAGCATTACGAAGGCCAAAAGGAAGAAATCGCCACTCATAGAGGCCTAAAGTTGTGGAGAAAGCTGTTAAAGGAATCGAATTTTCTTGCATCGGGACCTGCCAATAACCTTTCGTGAGATCAAGTTTGCTAAAGATGCGAGATGTAGACATATCAAGGATCAAATCCTCGCATGCTGGGATTGATTCAGCATCAATTTTGGTTACTTTGTTCAAACGTCGATAATCGACGCAGAGTCGAATAGTTGAGTCCTTTTTGGCGACAAGGACGATAGGGAAAGAATATTCTGACTGAGATTTCTGAATGATTCCACTCGACTCAAGAGATAGTATTTCTTTGTCGAGATTAGCCCTATAATTTAGAGGGATGGAATAAGGTCGACACTTGATTGGGGTGTTGTCAGTCAGAATAATGGAGTGTTCTATTCTGTCTGTCTTTCCTGGGATGTCGGAGAAAATGTCTCTGTACTCCGTCACTAATTCTATCATCTGTCGTCGTTGCTCGTCTGTAAGTTTGGTTTCTATCTTTATACTGTCGATGGTCCCAGTCGTGTCTACAGTAGGGACAGGTAATTCTATTTCGTCGTCATCTGTCTCGTTCAGTACTGTTGTTGTACTAGCTGCGTGTGCTGTTACCTGGCTAAGTGTGTTTGCGATGTCGTTGTCATGTGTCGCCCTACCTGGTGTAGTTGTGTTGTGTACGTCTGTCGTCCGATTAATTGGTGTGGGTGCATCTTGTTCGTCTGTCTGTAGTTCTTGTCGTGAAAAGTATGGTTTCAGCATGTTGATATGAAATATCTTTAATTTTCCCTTTATCGATATTTCATAATCGACATCTGATATTTTACGTTCAACGTTGAATGGCCCTTGCCACGATGTTAGTAACAAATTACGTTTATCCGGTAGTAAAAGCAGAACCTTCTGATTTGGTTCAAGGTGTATAGTTTTAGCACCCTTATTTGCATAGTCACGGTACATCTGTCCTTTCCTCTCCAAAGATGCCTTAGCTATTTCACACGCTTTCATTATTCTATCGCGTGTCTCTGTTACCATCTCATACGGTGTTACTGCTGTTGGATTTTCTGGTAAGCTAGTAATTAGCTGATGGTAAATTGTTAGGGGTCCTCGAGGGTTCGCCCCATACACTAATTCAAAAGGTGAGAAACCCGTACTCGAGTGCGGAATTTCTCTATGGGCAAATAGCACTGCTGGCAATAGCGTGTCCCAATCAGATGGGTTTTCTGCTGTTACTTTAGCCAGCATGTGTTTGAGATCCCCGTTAATTTTCTCTATGATCCCGTTGCTTATTGGGTGATACGGGGTACAGAAGTGCTGCTCTATTCCTAACAATTTTGTTAAGGCTTGCGTAGCAGCCGAAATAAACTGCGTTCCCCGATCTGATAGTATAGTTCGTGGGAAGCCAAAACGACAAAATAGGTGCAAAAATACATTTGCCACATCTTTGGAGGTGATGTATTTTAGTGGAATAGCTTCGATCCACCTGGTGCATAGATCCACGAGAGTAAGTATGAATCGGTTTCCTTTGCTCGACACCTGATTTAGGGGTCCAACAATATCGACCGCTACACACTCAAATGGTCTAGATGCTAATAATGACCGTTGAACTTCGGCCGTCACATGCTTTCCCTTTCTTACAAGATGTTGACAAATAGTACATGAACGACAGAAACATTTTATATCAGTACAGAATTTAGGCCAGTAGAAGTGTGACAAAATTCTGGCTCTGGTTTTGTCATAGGCCAAATGTCCAGCAAACGGTGACTCATGTGCGATCTTTAGCACAGTTTGTCGGTATGTTACAGGTAACACCGTTTGCTGAATTTCATGGTTATTATTTGTGTAATAACGCATGAGAATTCCGTTATGTTTTCTAAAATACCAAGATGCATTTTTAGTCACTTTCGCTCGCTCACCTAACAATTTAAAATAAGGTGCGATAGTTTGATCGGTGCTTTGTGCCTCGATAAATTTTTGTCGAGTACTGTTGGTATCGGCACCGCTGGGTGTTAACAGCTGTAACATCTCATTTTGCAAGTCAGTATAGTGAGTTTGCGTATCTGACCTTGTTACAGCATTAGCCATGTTTGTATGTTTCCAGGCTATTATGTCGTCGTCAGTACACTTGCTTCAATGAAGCTAAACAGCCTAAAATCAGATCCGTACAGGGATCTTGCAGGATTGCGCAAGTAAATGTGCCGGTAAGGAACGGGGTATTAATATGCGCTTTTGCCAGTGGGTATTTCTCAATGGTTCCAGAGAAAGTACGGCATTTGACAAATTCACCCGTGTAATCTTCTGGTCTGACCAGTTCTTTTCTTAAACCAAGTAAAGTGCTGCCGCTATCGAGTAAACAATGGCATGGTTGATCATTGACCAATGCATCGTAGAACTTTAGTTTACCTCTAGAGGCACTTGCTGCATTAGCATCTTCATTGGAGAATGGTATCACGTGCCCACATTTCAATTTACCATCCGCATGAAACTGGTGACATGTGTCACATTTCTTAAAGTCTAATATGTCAGTAACTGCTGCCACACTTTCACATTCACTCGTTGGTAAAACATTTACAAGTTCTGAGTCAATTTCACTATCATCGTCTGATGAAGTATCGATGAGTGCAGCATTATTTGCTTTCATTCGTTGCCTACCAAGACATTTATTACTATAGTGGCCATAGCTGGAACAAAAGTAACATTTAACAGCACGTTTAAATGAAGTTCTTCTACTTTCTTGCTTATTTATCACTTTTTCTAGGTGTGAGGGATATGCCGGGTTCTTATCGCACATAGAGTAGCTAGGATGAAACAAACTACAATATCCACATTGAGGTGGCTTCTGGTATGGTTTGTCTTTCTTACGATATTCTTTCTGATTGTAAGATCTATTCGGTACATTCTTTACAAAGGCAGTGATCTCTGTATCATGTGTAGTGGACTTAAAAATGTCACGATTGGAAGAAAAATATGCCGACCCCCGCTTTTCTAATTGCTCAATGGATTCGATATCTGATTGTTGGAGAAACTTCGCAAAAGGGGTAGGGACGGTGGATATCACCTTGTCCATTACCATAAGATCTTGTAATTTATCATAGCTTTTGCCCACTTTCGCCGCCCTAGTCCATTTATTAAATGTGCTTTGCACGTTAGAGATGTAATCTAGGAAGGTTTCAGTTGCCTTTGGCTTTATTTGGGAAAACTGAATTTGGTACCCAGTGGCATCTAGAAGAAAGTGTTGCATGATCCTATCGTGAATGTACTGATAATTGTTCCTTAGTTCTGTAGGTATTGATTCTATTACCTTCAATGGCTCCCCACTGAGATTTCTCATGTAGATCATTGCCCAGTCCTCCAAAGATATTTTCTGAGTCTTCAGTTGAAATTCTATATTCTCAGTCCATGCAGAAATTGAATCCCCTACGCTATATGGTTTGATAAGGCCTTTATATTTACTAAACTTGTTCTGTTCTTCCTGGCTCTTTTGTTTGCTAGAGGCTATCTGTATGTTTGAATCTACCTCCATTTCCTTCATCTTTAATTTAGTTTCTAATCTATCTGTATCTGCTTCTGTTTGGTGGCTTCCTCGACTTCTTTCATCTCTTTTTGATGTTGTCTTTCCAATGCTCTTTCGTCTCTCTCTCTAGAGCAGCTTTTCTCTCTGTTTCTTCCTTCTGTCGAGCTAATTCTTCTTTGTATCTTTGGTCTACCCACTTCTCTAATTTGTCTCCAGTGTGGCCCATTTCTTTGCCCGCCTGGATACAATCATTTAATGATGCCATTTCGTGGCTTTATGTTAGTTCACAATGATATCACAGTAATTTTACACAATGGTTTGTAGTTATGTGTTAGTTATTTAAATTTTTTTACGTAAAAAAAGATGCATGATTAACATAGTGTATATCAAAATATTTCAAAAATATACTCATCTAATTCTTTGGAAAATACGGTTCTTGGGATGTTCCACCGCTGTCTTCCCGACACACAAAATGATCGACTTGAGAACAAAACGGATGCTTCTGTTTAGTAGAGCATCAATACTTTAGAAACATGCATATGATTGTAAATACATGTTTATCTTTCATGCGGCTGATGAATGAAAAATGTGATTTAGATAATGATAAATGATGTTAATGAATGAATGTTATGATTGTCTGAATGATCGTCATGATTCGTAAGATGATTCGTCAATATGACAGTCGCTGTCGTCTTGTCTTCACTTTCTAACTAGTTTGGTATAACTACGTTCCAAGGCTTCCGTTCAGTAGCTAATGTATTCACTTTGTACAAAAAGAACTTATTTTGCACAAATATCTACCTGAATAGATGGATGGTGACATTGATGGCTGTATCACACAAAATGAAATGTACACGATGGTTTGCTTGATAATTTAAATTCATATTTGTATACATTATCATTACTTTCAGTAGAATAACACACTTTCTTAAATTTTCGTAGACTAACACAATTTGTAACTTAAACTTCCTTCATTGTGGTTCAAGCTCCACAAATGGTATGATACAAATTATCACGCAGTAATGGTGTTAATCACTCACGTTATTCACAAATCACAATTATTTCTGCCATTTTATGCAAAATAATTTACGTTAATTTTAGATATTTAACACAGAAATAATGTCGAATGGTGCCTGTTTACGTTGGTTCAGAGCCTTCTGATACCAATTGCCTGTTGACGTTGGTTCAGGGACTTCTGACACCAATTGGGGTCCTGCCTGTCAGCAACTTGCTTGCGACAGGTCTTTCAGGACTCCCCTACTTTTGCACCACACGAAATAATAACTCGTGTCATTTGCAAAAGGAATGCAATTTATTTAGAGCTAGCGATAAACAAGCTCTGCGAGCGGAATACTTCATTGACAATAAACAGCATGGTACGTTACATAGATGCAATGAAGAACTGATAATGATACTATTAAACACTGAATGAAATCTAAAGCCTAACAATCACTATTGTCTAGAAACTTATAGCATTCGTAAGGAACACGTCTATTCTCTACTCGTCTCAGTCCTGGTCTGTCCTCACGCTACTCATTGCGTGTTCAAACACGGACGTTGGATTCTCCGTGCGCTGGCGAGTCTTGCGTGCACAGTGGTCCAGCACGCTGGCCAGCTCACTCGAGTAACCTGGTACTCCACGGTTACTCGTAGAAGCGAGTTTCCCAATGTCTTGGGGAAACCCTCGCTTAGCTGTACTCAATGCTCCCTTGGTTGACACAAGTGTGTCCCGTTGTGAAGCTATTTATAGCGCTGGTGTCTCTCCTGTCTGGTGTCTTCTACTAGACTCTGTCTTAGCTCTATTACTTATAATCTTAACTCTCTAAACACTTATTGGGATTTTGACAGGGTGGAGGTTAAATTAACTGTTTGCCTTGGCTATGCTCATACTTTCCACTTCCTGGCTGACAAAGGATCCCAAGACCTTTGTCCTATGAGGTATAGCCTCCCTTTATGATGGGTAGCTTAATGAACTTTTGTCCCTGACTGGTCAATTTATTCCTGGTGACAAAGATAGAAATGTGCTGATTCATTTGCCCCAGTGACGGTTGCAGTGTGGCTCGTTTACCGCTTAACTGAATAGAATATTCCTAACAGTTATAGGCTGCCTTTGTGGTGGATTGAACTTTTGTCCCTGACTGGTAATATTACCCAACCAAGCCCCGTTGACTAAGACTAAGACAGTTCCTCGTGCTTGTTTCAGGCTTCTTGCGCGTTACATAGAACCAGTTTTACATACACGGCAGCGAATTCGGGATGGGAGGGGGGTGAATAACTAAAAAATATAAGGAAAAAAGGCTTTGAGGATGTGGTTTTATCTATATGTATAAAGGCGATGTATGTATGTAGGGATGTATTTGATGCGTTCGATAATGGTCCATTCGATTAAGATGAAATTTTCTACATGTTTTCTTTTCATTCCCATGCAGCCAACTGTCATAGTTTGTTAGTGTACAATCAGCTATTTACTTACTAAAATTTAATATTTAAATTTAAATTATCATTTATATATAGCGAGGGGACTTAACTTAAGAAAAGTTATTTCAAGGGGCATAACTTTTAATAGCATTGGTTTCAAAGATTTATAAACTCTTTGTCTACAGTTATTTACAGGCACATGTGTTATATGAAATAGTGATATAATCTTTAAGGCATTTTCAAAGTTTTCATAAAAATAATGCATCTATTTAAATAGTGAACATCTTCTAACTCATCTTTTTATGTTTAAAGAAGTTATCTACAGTCATGTAGATGATAATAAAACCAGTTTTCATTAAAAATAATGGATGGTGTGTGGAAGGACATTCTTAAGTTAATTTTTTTGTTATATGAATTTAATGAGACGCTCCCCACCAGGAGCTGGGCGAAGCCGCGTCGGGTCAGATAGACAGACAGACAGACAGACAGACAGACAGACAGACAGACAGACAGACAGACAGACAGACAGACAGATAGACAGATAGTCGGTAACGGAAGCTTATATTTCTACTTATGTGAATTAAATTAGATGCTTCCCACCAGAGGCTGGGCGAAGCCGGGCCGGGTCAGACAGACAGACAGACAGACAGACAGACAGACAGACAGACAGACAGATAGTCGGTAACGGAAGCTTATATGAGTACTTATATGAATTAAATGAGATGCTCCCCACCAGGGACTGGGTGAAGCCGGGCCAGGTCAGACTGACAGACAGACATACATACAGACAGACAGACAGACAGACAGATATTCGGTAACGGAGGCTTATATGACTACTTATACGAATTAAATTAGATGCTCCCCACCAGGGCCTGGGCGAAGTCGTGCCGGGTCGGACAGACAGATAGACAGACAGACAGACAGACAGACAGAAAGGTAGTCGGGAACGGGAGCTTTTATGACTACTTATATGAATTAAATGAGATGCTCCCCACCAGGGACTGGGTGAAGCCGGGCCGGGTCAGACAGACAGACAGACAGACAGACAGACAGACAGACAGACAGACAGATCTCCGCCAGGGACTGGGCGAAGCCGGGCCTGGTCAGCTAGTAGTCTATAAAAGAATTCGGAAAATTCATGAGACAGCCAAAATGAGCAATCTAGACACTTTGAGGGAGACTAAGTCGCAAAGACAACTAATCACAAACATCAGCAGGAGGCAGTCATAATTTGTTGGCTATATTATTAGACGACAAACACTGGAACATGTGAAAACGGGATAGATTTGTGGAAAGAGAGAGACAGAGGAATACACCGAGAGAAAAATTCGTGAGTCTTGTGTCATAGCACGGAAGGGAGTCAATACATTAATTGTTCCATGTCGTCGGAGATCGCCCATGCCAGCCGACAAGGCACTTCCTTGTGATATTTTGGCTGGGAGCCCAGGTTCGTTTGTAAAATGAGGATTGAAACATATGAATACAGGGCCGACAGGGAAGCGTCTAACTGTTTATGCAATACTACGTAGAGATCATTACCATTCCTGCTTTGTTGATGTGTGCCCTACAGGGTAGGGCTTAGAAAAATAGTCTTTAGACTCATTATATTGCTCCTCTCCACGGAAATCTTTAGTAAATTATTTTTTTAAATAAGGGCTCACGGTTCCCAGGAGGGGCAAGAGCCTCCTCACTAGGTCCCGCGTCCCTGTGTGTCGGTTGTGTTGGGTGATCATCCCGGCCCCTGGCAAGATCAAGTGCAGGAACTACACTTTGATCTTAGCCAAAAGGCCGAGAAGCGATCTTATAGTGGCCTTAGCAGTCCAGTGAAAAATAGTTGTTTTTCCGAACATGTTCTGAAGGATGAAGGAGATGAATTGTTTTTTTTTTTATTTAGAAGGGCTCACGGTTCCCAGAGGGGACAGAGCCGCCCCTCTAGGTCCCGCGTCCATGTGTGTCGGGTGATCTTACCGGCCCCTGGCAAGATCAAGTGCAGGAACTACACTTTGATGTTAACCAAAAGGCTGAGACGCCATCTTATAGTGGCCTTTCCGAACATGTTCTGAAGGACGCAGGAGATCGATGTTTTTTTTTTAAATGTCAAATATATGTATTTGTTTAAATCTATATTTTCAAACATAAATGAAAACCAAAATAATTGCAATGCTACATAATTCTAAAAGAGAACCAATTTAAAACTGACCATATTATCCCTGTATCTGGTTATGGAATACACGGGGTTTATTTTACTTTCCCAACATGTCTTGTGACTTGACAGCTTACATATTATAAGAAGTCACTTAGCGAAAGCAACATCAGTTAACTGAATTCATAACACAACTGTTCTTAATCTGCCATTAAAAATAAGATTATCTAATATTTGACAATATTGTTTTTAAGCAAAATTTTTACCAGAAACCCCAATAATAATCAGTTATAATGCTTTGTTGATGCCAAACGGTAACTCAATGTGTAAACACAATTAACAGCAAACAAACTCGTCAGTCCAGAGGCAAACCATTTGACAAATGCGAAAGCATCGATAACTCGAAACTGGCTGACATAATCATTTTCAGCAGTATTTATTTCCTGCGTACAGCTGGTGCTCCTTATGCATAAACATATTAAATATAGAAATATAGATGAACATACCATTCTTGTACAGCCAAGAGGGCCGGTATGATAATAAGAAGCATAGTCACACCCAGCTGCACCTATTCTTTAAAACTTATGACAATGTTCCATCAGCTAACTGTCAGCCTCACTGCTTCTGATCCGTTGGCTGCTCTGTCTCCTTGGCCATTCTCGCCGAGGCGGTGCTAATTGATAATTTCATGGCCTGTGGTTGATCCTGCCTGAGAAGACGTATGCTCTAACGATTTAATTCTTCTATCAAGTCGTTGTTCTTAGCCATCACTGCTATCTCCTTAAGGTTTGTTGCTAATATATCTCCGCGAACAAACTCCTGCCGCCTTTCATGCCGTCAGCCCAAGGTCTGTCCTTTGTTGCTAAACTATCGCTGTGACGTTTCTACCTTTTTACGTCACACTTGGCGACTTTTCCTATCTCTTGTTTAGAGAATATTTTCTAAAATTGTTTATGATTTATCTATTACGTCATTTATTCTGACTCGCCACTTGGCAGTTGAAGGTTATATGTATACATATGAAGGATCATGTGATGTTAGAAATGAAAACAAAGCGTTGAATGTAGCACATCACATCTATTACCAATTTAAATACACAAGTTCAAACAATTTTAAGCACGTACTGTCCGAAACCAAAATTAGTTTAAATTTAAAAAATGAAATGTAAATATTCATCCAAAGTTGAAGGAAAGTTTGTACATTCTACTAGATTTACTTGACAAAGCCTCCTCTCAGAGCCAACACCAGTAGTAGTACCGACCCTCCCGTCACCTTATAATCACTTGCTGTTTTTCATCATTCATTTGTTTTCCACTAAATATTAATCTCTGTTGTTATGGAGGAATCCCTTCCTTTTCTTCAACCCGCTTTTTGATTCTCTCGGCCTTATCTGTTGGTTCAATATCTATTTCTATCTCCTTGCTAGTAAGAGTCTTTACTTTGATCAACATTTGGACTATTAGAACCTCACGGTCACAACACTAGAACACACCACTGCTATTAATGCTATTATAACAGTAACAATTCAGTAGATGAATTGTTTTTTTTTTTTACACTTGATTAAAGAAACTTATTCACAAACGTAATCCTGTATCATTGCATTTGTTATTAACATGTTATGTTCTCAAGCCAGCTGGTGGAGCCCTACCAACAAAACTGGTAGTGGGCTGTATGACCTGAAGGTGAGGAAGCTTGTCAAAGTCCAATGCTTTCAGCATCTCCTTGGTATCTGGATCAATTTCTATGATATCCATCTCGAGCGCGGAGACCTCGGGCACATAGTTGTCTCTCCTTTCTCTCTCCCCTTCCTGTAGCTTAATGGAAATATTTCTCACTGGCCCCTTTTGAATTCTCCTCATCAGATGTGTAACAAATCCTGCAATTTTATTCCTAAGCTTCTTGCTGGGAATTATTGCAATCGCCTCACATACACATTTGTGTGAAAGTCATTTGTTAGCCTCGTGTAGTATTTTTCAATAATCACACGGGATGCCTTTTTCACGGTCTTGGATCGCACACGAGACATTTTAAGGACAATCTATCAACCGCAAAGAAGTCGGAAATCTTCATATCACGATGAGGAACTTGTCCTTCTCATACACAGAAGGACAAGAAACCATCTTCCCCGCTCTAGACGTACTTACGGTACTTTTTTTTTCTATTTCGCGTTTAATCGTATTAGCTTGTACATAGATGTATGCAGTGAATTTTAATGTTTACTTAGACAATTATAAATAATAGTTACTTAGTTAAATATTACTATTGAAATATTTCTAGTTGTTCTCCTGTTAAGTAGTACATAGAGAAATAAGAAAGAACACAAGAAAGGACAACAATCAATATATACAAGATTGCTGTACCAGAATAGAGCAATATCATAAAACTGGAAGAGATTACGAAATGTTCAAAGAAATGAAGTTATTGACAAGAAATGTTTCATCTCAATTGAATGCTATCTGTGACGAGATGGGAAATACCTTAACAGAATCTAGACAAATTCTAGAAAGATGGCAGGAGTATTGCAGTGGAATGTATGATATGAGTGACAGTGAGGATATGAATGAGATACATGAACCAACAACAGAAGAGACAGAACCTGAACCCTCATTAGACGAAATTGCATGCGCAATAAAGAACCTGAAGAATGGTAAATCACCTGGATTGTGATGAGATACCAGCTGAGCTAATTAAAGCGGGAGGAGAAGAAAGCATACAAATCTATCATGCACTATGTAAAAAGATATGGAAATATGGTATATGGCCAAAAAATTGCAAGAGAACTATTTTCATTCCAATACCCAAAAAAAAAGGGCAACCTGAAATTATGCTATAGAACTGTTTCCATGATTAGTCATGCAAGTAAACTTCTACTAAAAATCATAATGGGAAGACTTCGTAAGAAAATGGAAGAAGAAATGAACGTGGTTCAAGCTGGATTTAGACAAGGAAGAGGAACAAGAGATCATATTCTCAATATGCTTTTAATAATAGAGAAGTGCAGAGAATTTATGTAAACCTATACTCATGTTTTGTGGATTATTCAAAGGCATTTGACTGTGTACAACATCAGAAACTTTGGGAAATCATGAGAAATATGGGCGTTCCACCACATGTAATACAACCCATAAGAATGCTCTATCTAGAACAACAAGCAGCGGTTAGAATAGATGGCGTGACATCAGACTGGTTTGACATCAAGCAAGGAGTCCGTCAGGGCTGTGTGCTCTCACCCTATTTGTTTAACTTGTACATAAACAAACTTGAAAATATAATGAGAAATGTAAGAGATGATATAAATAGGGAGCTATATGATGCCCTAAATATCGATGGTCTTGTCATACCAGAGATTCGGTATGCTGATGATACAGTATTGCTATCCACAACACAGACTGGTATAGAAAACCTAATAGCCTCAACCCAATTGAATAGTGAAAATCACAACTTGTATCTTAACATTGCAAAAACAAAGATAATGCATACAGATAAAACCACTATGAAGAAAGAAATGTATGTTAATGATGAAAAATTGGAGGTGGTGGAAAATTTTGAATATATTGGGTCATTGATTACTATCGCTGGTGACACAATGAAAGAAAATAAAAGACAAATATATATTACTCTTCAAAGACTAAAACAACTGAATAAATTGTGGAATGGGACAAACAGAACTACAAATATTAGATTTTTAAGAGCATGCATTAGAAATCGCAGACAACGGTCGGGGCCAATTGTAGTGTTCGAAAGGCAACACTATTAATAGTAGATTACTTAAACAAGTAATAGTTCAATAGTAGATTACTGAAGCCAGTAATAGGTTGCACCAAATTTTAAATAGAACAAGTGCCCCGACCCTTAGTGAGAATCTGAATCGTAAAAATCACGCGACTAAAAAGTCATCCGTTACAACCATTCACAGTATACAAACTGAGAGACCACGACATAATACAATTTGTTGTCAGCGCAGAGAGCGAAAGATTTATACGTTGTGAAGAGAAACCAGAGTATGCGAAACGTCTGTTTAGACAGACGCGGCCTAACAGATAAATAAATAAATAATTTACTAAAGATTATTTATTATACAACAACTTGGTGCTTAAAATTTTAAATAATATTCAAAACTGTATAAAGCTTTTATGAAGGTAACATTCAATTTATTCTTCCTAGAATATGAATAAAATTGTTACAAGAATAAACATATACTTCTCTTGCAAAATAGCTGTCAGTACAAATAT
Source organism: Cepaea nemoralis (assembly GCA_014155875.1). Lineage (NCBI taxonomy): Eukaryota > Metazoa > Mollusca > Gastropoda > Stylommatophora > Helicidae > Cepaea > Cepaea nemoralis. The sequence continues at coordinate 17,087 of JACEFZ010010225.1, read as the reverse complement.
AGTGAAATCTATGATTGTTCCCCTTGATTGCTAAAGCATAATCATAATCGTAGTATGACTTCAACATAGATGCAATTATTTCCCTTGTAGTAAATAAAATTATTTGCATATCCTTTACAGACCAACCAACGCAAGACGGATTGCTGCCAAATCGTCTGCAGCTATGTTTCGAACGCGGGTATGCGGGATTACGAATTGCATCTGTAACTCCTTCTCCTCGTAGCGATAAAACCACAATTATTCGTACTAACAAACCATTCTGTACACGAAATCTGTTTAAGGTTGGTGTTTAGCTTGTCCTCTGATGTCCACATTTTCCCCCCTGTCAGCTTCCTTAGAACCTCTGTATATTATTTATTTATTTATTTATTTAGATATATCGGCATTGAAACGACTAGAAATAAGACAGCTATACCTAGTTGAAGTCAAAAATAGATATGATGGGCTAATCATTGAAAGTATGGAACAATATCGACGTGAAAATCCCGAGGATAAAATTAATTCAAAATGGGAAAGTATTAAAACCAGTATTCAAACTGCGAATACCACCTTGCCAGTGTTAATTAATGACAAAAAAACAATTATGAATAATCGATGAAATATTGATTAAAATGTCCCAAAGAGAGAAAGAAAAGGACACTAATGAGTATATAGTAATAGATAGAGAAATACGTCACATGTGTAGAGTTGCCAAAGAAGAGTGGCTGCAGAAACATTGCAAAGAAATGGAGGATCTGGAAATAAATCACAACTCGAAAGAATTACATGAACATATAAAAAGATTTATAAAGAAGAAAAGTAATATAACAGGAAACGGTTGTATCAGAGGAAAAAATCGATAAATTATAATTAATAACACTGACATAATAAAAAGATGGACAGAGTACACAGAAGATTTATTCTGGGACAACAGGGTCAATAGACCAAAATTATATAATACTCAAGATGGACCAAAAATATTAACGGCTGAAGCAGAAAAGGCTATTAAACAGATGAAAGAAGGAAAGGCTGCAGGTCCTGACAAGATAACAACAGAGATGATACAATCCTTATCCAGCTTTGGCAATGAAACTATCACAGAATTGTGTAATGATATATATATAATACTGGGTACATCCCCAAGGACTTGAAAACATCCATTTTCATCGCACTACCGAAGAAGCCAAGAGCTGTTGATTGTGAGGATTACAGAACTATTAGCTTAATGAGCTACATAACTAAGATACTATTCATGGTCATACACGAAAGAATTCAACATAAAATAGATGAGGAAGTAGCTGAAAAACAATTTGGGTTCCGCAAAAACAGCGGCACCAGAATCATAAACAATCTTAGATATGCTGACGATACCGTGTTACTAGCAGAAAGTGAGCAAGAGTTGCAAGACCTAGTGGAAGAAGTAAACAGGCACAGTGCAGAATGTGGCTTAGATATTAACATCCAAAAAAAAAACAAAAAAACTATGATAATTAGCAGTGAAAAGGAAAGGTCATCAATGAACATCACAGTAAACGGGCAGATACTAGAACAAGTAACAAGTTTCTCTTATCTTGGACATATAATAACAGATGATAGCAGAAGTGAAATGGAAATTAAAAAGAGAATAGGAATGGCAAAAAATGCTTTCAACGGCATGAAATCAGTATTAACATCTGGAGAGATTAATAACGCATTAAAAAAATGAGAATTGTCAAATGCTACGTATATTCAACGCTACTTATGGCTCAGAAGTCTGGACATTAAACAAGCAACTAGAAAGTCGCGTAGAAGCCCTGAAGATGTGGATATACAGACGAACAGGTCGTATTTCGTGGAAACAAAAACAATCAAATGCAGAGGTTCTAGAAAAACTGGGAATGAAGAGAGAGTTGATGAAAGAAATAAAGTGGACACAAGTGAAATATTTTGGCCACTTTAAAAGACATGATACTCTTATAAAAACCATACTGGAAGGCAAGGTTGAGGGCAAGCGACCAAGAGGTAGACAACGATACAAGTGGGAGGATAACATCAAGAGATGGACGAACATCAGCCTGACAGAATGTACAGTCAAGTCAAGAGGCAGACAGTGTTGGAGATCCATTGCAGCCAACCTTCATTGCGGAGACGGCACCTGATTGATTGATATTTATTTATTTATTTTTGCATGATTATGACATAGCCATGTACCACTCGAGCCGAAGTGCAGTAAGAACACAAGAAAGTATATCAGATATGTTCAAAGTCAATACAGGAGTGAGACAGGTGTGTGCTCTCTCCCCTGCTATTTAATATCTACATGGACAGAATATCCAAAGAAGCAAGTCTTGACAGAACAGATGCAGACAATTTAGAACTCTTTACTCCAGATGAAACAACTGATCCACAGGAAATAAATGAACTTCTATGTGCAGATGATCAGTTCCTGTTTTACAGCGATGAAGGCAGACTACAAAACCTTATTAATAATATGAGTTCAACATGCAGCAGATACAATATGAGTATAAATACAACCAAAATCGAAGTAATGCAAGTTGGCAGATCGCCGGTCCCAATAAGTGTACAAATAAATAGCACAACTCTGAAACAAGTTAAAGAATTCAAATATCGTGGAAGTATGATCACAGAAGATGGCAGATTGGACAGAGAAATCGAAATCAGATGTCAAAAAGCTAATACACTGTGTCAACTATCACACATACTGAAACATCCAAATATACCCATGTCCGCAAAACGACAGATAATAAACAGCATTTTCACACAAACCCTATGCTACCAATCTCAAACTTGGACTTTATCCAAATCACACTTTCGCAAAATCAACACCTGCGAGATGAGATGCCTGAGGCGAGCTTCCAACTTAACAATCCGAGACCGAGGAAGAAATTCTGTTATCAGACAGACATTGGGATCAACACATTGTGCCACATTTATTGAAAGACAAAAGATTAAGAGGTTTGGTCATGTCATTAGAATGCAACACCATCAACTACCATCACTACTAGCCTTACATCAAAAATCATCTGTGACGAGACCAAGAGGACACCAAGAAGAAAATGAATTGACGACATCAAAGCCATCGTGCAGTCACACGGAATGACACTATCCAGTGCCGCCCATCGGGCGCTGGAACGCAAATTATTCCTCCCCACGACGCCTGACGGCAGAAGTGAAAGATGATGATGATGATGATGATGATGATGATGATGATGATGATGATGATGATGATGATGATGATGATGATTTATGTTCATCTTTATGGAGTCCGCTGTAAGTTATGTACACTGTGTCCGTGTTTATGTCTCATAATTTTTTATTGTTTTTGCAGGAGCTAAACAAACAAGAGCTGAATATTAAAGAAGGTTGGCTATTACAAATGATAAAACAAAGAAAATTGAAATATTTTGGCACTTGAAACGTCACGAAAGTTTGGAGAGAACAATAATGGAGGGGTATATGCCAGGGAAGAGAGGAAGAGGAAGGCCAAAAAGAAGATGGGTGCAGGATGTGGCGGATGATCTTCAGATGGGTGTATCGGACGCGGGACATCTTGCTTATGATCGAGAGGTTTTCCGGCAGGTTGTTATGGGAGCGAGGTTCTGCAAAGGACATGCTACTGAATGAATGAATGAATGAATGAATGAGTGAATGAATGAATGAATGAATGAATGAAACAAACCTAACTGTTTGTGTTTTCTATTGATTTCTGTATGTGATCTAGTATTCCGGTGTTGCCGTATATATTCTAACATGTGGAAAAACATGTCCTCTTATGACACTCACTGCTAAATTATTGGTGAATAATTCTCCAGTTTATTTTCTTTACCCAAGTCAGTGTTTCCAAATGATCTCTTCACAACCCATGTTATCCGATTCTGCCTTGGCATGCAGGCCACCCATAACAATTATTTGTCATTTGATTACCTATAGGACGTTGAAGTTGTATTTAAAATATTATGCCACAGGGTACCCGTAAGTTCATGGTATTTGCATCTGTTGGATCTACATTACAATGTTATCAGTGTGTGTGTGTGTTTTAATGTGCCCTTCATTTGACCATAAAATATGTCACCTTGATAGTAAATACAAGTCTCAGTCTGTTGACAGGACATGTCTAAAACCTGTGGAGGAGCCATGCCAACCTTGACCTAATTCCTGCTAGTCTGTGCGTGCTGTGCTGAATCATGACCTGGTTGGACGTCAGCTTGGCCGAATGGATAAAAGCACCCCCTCTTAAACTTACGGTCTGGTAATGCCGAGGTAGTGGGTTCAAACACTACACCTGTGGAAGAACCATGACCCACTTAGACTTAATTCCTGCTAGTCTGTGTGCTGTGCTGAATCTGGACCTAGCTATATTCTAATAACAATATGAAATGGAAACAAATAGGTATTTTAAATTCCTGCGAGAAAAAACGAACTAAACATTAACAAACGTTGCACATACCTTACAAGGAGATCCACGTGTCGCGAAATACAGGTGAAAAATCCGAAATCAGAAGCACTCAATAAATATAAAAATGAATAATAAAATAAGATAAAATACACACGAACGTATACAATACGACACACAGACGTTTCGATTCTAAGAATCTTTGTCAATGACAACACAGATAGCTGACGACAAAAACACAAACACACGACCTATCACTTATAGTGCACAACCTGATAATTCCACGTGGGGCAGAAAATGTGACTATGGCCAGCTGCGAAGACGCGTGGCGCAGAATTGAAAATGGGTTGCCAAAAAGGATTGGAGTAGCCAAAAATATGTGAACAGTCTGCTATGGAAACATAGAAATGTGGGGACAATGAAGTCTAGATATCGCGGGGGGGGGGGGGCACAGCACGGTAGTAGGTAGTGTAAACAATTGGGGAAGATGCCACAGTTATACTGTAGCGTCCACGACAGTATTAATTCCTGTCGGGTGGATGCATCCCAGATTGTTGATTAGCTGGCATTCAATTCTAAGTCTGACACAGCTATTTGAGAAGCAGGGTTTAATGCGGTGACACATGCATCGTCGGCTCCATTGTGGCTGGAGGAATTGAAATGGTTGGGGACAGGTTTGTCAGCGCCCTGATTGATGTCCCTGAGGTGTTCTCTAAAACGATCCGCAAGACGTCTGCCCGTTTGGCCAATGTATTTCATGTCACATCGTTTGCAGATGATAACATAAATCAGATTGCGGGATGTGCAGGTGAAAGAATCTTTCAAGGTGAAGGTGCCTCGGGGAAATGCAATTTCTGGTGTCTGAACAACGTATGGGCATGTCAGACAGTTCCTACGATGGCATTCGAAGGTGCCCACGGATGAAGTAACCGTGGGGAGGCGACTGTGCACAAGGTGGTCTCTGAGGCTCTGGTTGCGGCGGAAAATTACCCTGGGGCCATTTGAGAATACCTCACGAGTGGTAGGATCCGATTCCAAGATGGACCAGTGTCTCAGGAAAATGTGCTTGATGGCATAGGCATGTGGATGGAAGGTGAGGATAAGCTTGGGCTCATTGTTCTGAGGTCGCGTATGCTTGGCGAGGGACATTTCCCGCGAGACCTGGGTTATGCGACAGAGAGCTGTCGACAAGACGTCCTCTGGGTAGGACCGTCTGCGGAAAAAGTCCAGCATTTCGTGGGCTCTCTCGAGGAAGTCATTATCATCCTGACAGATGCGACGAAGGCGGAGTAGCTGGGAATATGGGATGGAATCTTTGCAGCTTTTGGGGTGGGATGAGCTGTACAGGAGGAAACCGTGAGCATCAGTAGGTTTATAGTACACGGAGGTCTTGAGGCCTGTAGAGTTTAACTTAATGGTGGTGTCAAGAATTGGTCCTCACCAACAATTCCTTTGAGTTCAATGGCCACTACTTTGAACAAATCAGCGGTGTCGCCATGGGCACTAAAATGGGACCCAGCTACGCATGTGTATTTATGGGACATCTGGAACACCAGATTGAACTCAGCTATGATGGTCTTCTCCCTTCTTTTTACCGACGCTACATCGATGACGGCATAGGTCTCACTGACATGTCGGAGGCGGAACTGAACCGGTTCATTAATTATGTCAAGAACTTCCATCCATCGATCCAATTCACCTCAGAAATTTCCACCACCTCTGTCAATTTTCTTGACACCACCATTAAGTTAAACTCTACAGGCCTCACGACCTCCGTGTACTATAAACCTACTGATGCTCACGGTTTCCTCCTGTACAGCTCATCCCACCCCAAAAGCTGCAAAGATTCCATCCCATATTCCCAGCTACTCCGCCTTCGTCGCATCTGTCAGGATGATAATGACTTCCTCGAGAGAGCCCACGAAATGCTGGACTTTTTCCGCAGACGGTCCTACCCAGAGGACGTCTTGTCGACAGCTCTCTGTCGCATAACCCAGGTCTCGCGGGAAATGTCCCTCGCCAAGCATACGCGACCTCAGAACAATGAGCCCAAGCTTATCCTCACCTTCCATCCACATGCCTATGCCATCAAGCACATTTTCCTGAGACACTGGTCCATCTTGGAATCGGATCCTACCACTCGTGAGGTATTCTCAAATGGCCCCAGGGTAATTTTCCGCCGCAACCAGAGCCTCAGAGACCACCTTGTGCACAGTCGCCTCCCCACGGTTACTTCATCCGTGGGCACCTTCGAATGCCATCGTAGGAACTGTCTGACATGCCCATACGTTGTTCAGACACCAGAAATTGCATTTCCCCGAGGCACCTTCACCTTGAAAGATTCTTTCACCTGCACATCCCGCAATCTGATTTATGTTATCATCTGCAAACGATGTGACATGAAATACATTGGCCAAACGGGCAGACGTCTTGCGGATCGTTTTAGAGAACACCTCAGGGACATCAATCAGGGCGCTGACAAACCTGTCCCCAACCATTTCAATTCCTCCAGCCACAATGGAGCCGACGATGCATGTGTCACCGCATTAAAACCCTGCTTCTCAAATAGCTGTGTCAGACTTAGAATTGAATGCCAGCTAATCAACAATCTGGGATGCATCCACCCGACAGGAATTAATACTGTCGTGGACGCTACAGTATAACTGTGGCATCTTCCCCAATTGTTTACACTACCTACTACCGTGCTGTTCCCCCCCCCCCCCCCCCCGCGATATCTAGACTTAATTGTCCCCACATTTCTATGTTTCCATAGCAGACTGTTCACATATTTTTGGCTACTCAAATCCTTTTTGGCAACCCATTTTCAATTCTGCGCCACGCGTCTTCGCAGCTGGCCATAGTCACATTTTCTGCCCCACGTGGAATTATCAGGTTGTGCACTATAAGTGATAGGTCGTGTGTTTGTGTTTTTGTCGTCAGCTATCTGTGTTGTCATTGACAAAGATTCTTAGAATCGAAACGTCTGTGTGTCGTATTGTATACGTTCGTGTGTATTTTATCTTATTTTATTATTCATTTTTATATTTATTGAGTGCTTCTGATTTCGGATTTTTCACCTGTATTTCGCGACACGTGGATCTCCTTGTAAGGTATGTGCAACGTTTGTTAATGTTTAGTTCGTTTTTTCTCGCAGGAATTTAAAATACCTATTTGTTTCCATTTCATATTGTTATATCCTGCTGCAGCCGCTGCATTTTCTCTATATTCTAATAAGCCTGGCCACAGATGTGAAGTTCCACTACAAGTCCTGCACATTCCGCTGGTTACCGTGTTTGGAAAGGGGAAGGAGAGCTCGGCCAGACAGTCCTTGTGGAGATTGTCATTTGGTACAGAGTGTAGATATTCACGGCCTGGGGAGAATGGTGCTGCGGTGAGTGAAAAACGAGCAGACGGAAAGATTGGCTGGGTCTACACAGTTGGGTGTAGAGTTGGGTATTATCATTGGTTCATGAAAAAGCTGACGCGGTCGGGACTCTTTGAAATCGTGTGTATAGTCCTCAATACAGATCATCCCAGCCTAGAGAGAATGGTGCTGCAAGGAGAGACCAGACGACATGCTGGTGTGGTGGAAAACGAGCAGGCAGAAAGATTGGCTGGGTACGCACTGTTTGGTGCATGACAAGGCAGACGTTGGCGGGGCTCTTTGAGATCGTGTGTACAGTCCTCAAGACAGATCATCCTAGCCTGGAGAGAACGGTGCTGCAAGGAGTGACCAAGGTATCTGGTCGACACACGACTCCGAGGAAAGACCAATCGGATACACGAGTGTCACGGACCAATTCAGCGTGACTAAGGCTCACACTCGTATCACGGTCGAAAGGGCAGTTTGCCTTGTGCGAGAAGCACGCTTTCGACCATGTCCAGGGGAATAAATGTCTCTCCTGAATTTGACGCTTGGATCGAAGGCCGTGGTTGAAGGCAGACCGGCAGAGACTCGATCAGTGTTGGCAATGGGGACATTCGCCTCGCTGCTAGACATGTTTTAGTTTTAATTACTAGTGTTATGTATTTTACTGTGATTGATAACTGTAAGCATAAATTGGGGTCCTTGTTTTAGTATGTCTCATCTTTTTTGCAGGAGCTACACATACCTAACTGTTCGTATTTTCTATTGATTTCTTTATGTGGTCTAGTATTCCGGCGTTGCCTTATATATTCTTTTATGTGGAAAAACATTTCCTTGGGGGGCATACATTGATTGGGGAAATAAATTGATTTTCTTGATAACTGTAACGATGTTAAAGGTTAGACAAAGTGAAACTGCACGGCGTTATGTCAAGTTATCACAATCAATGTCTTACTCTGTGGTTCTGGAACGGTAGGTGGAAGAATGTGAAAGTTAGAACCAGAGCATTCCAACCAACCACTCGATTACAATATGAGTTGGTCTACCGACACTCAACAAGCAACTCTGTATCATGACAATGTGCGTAATTCTGTTATGCAAAGCTGCACTACTTTGCGTCATTTTGTATTCTTTACATTTTCACAGCTTTGCCGCAGTTCAACCAAATTTTATTCATATTTTTACAATGTCAACGGGACACCTCTGACACCCCAAATGGCGTTAACCACTGTCAATCAATGTACTACCACGAACAGTTCTCATGCCGACCCATGGCACTCTTGGGGGTTCTAGTCCGAAACGCTCCTGTGTTGATCTCACAAAGTCAACATTTGTGCACACGTCGTAAAGTCAGGTTAGAAATTCACCCACATGATACGGCGTCATTGGGATCTCCCCATATGATATGATGTTATGGTCGGGATCTCCTAGCTTGGTGTGTTGTCACGTGCTGGTTGTCTAGAAAACTATCTGCCTCTGTGTATCTCTCACTGTGTGTTTCTATGTCTATTTGGGTATATTAAGTTCTAAAAATTGGCGTAGCAAGTATTATGGTTCATCGACCTCTGCGGGCCATATCTTCGTTGCAATAACTGTGTCAGAATGCTGACTCGTGTAGATGAGAATAACGTTGACTCTTGTCTGCCATGGCCTTAAGACAGTTGAAATGTTGATCTGGTTTAATTTTTTTGGCGCTCACTCGGTTTCAACTCAAGCACAGTCAACACACGCTATTTCTAGTAGTGATGGACTGAATTTTGCATGTGGATTTAGCTTTCCCTAGTAACAGTGTCCGTCGCCATCAGGCGAACCCACTCTGACTTCAAAGGTACTTGTAATTTACGTCCCCAAGTCAAGGACGATAGGTCAACATTTTATTCCAACTGTCTGGTGTAGGGCTTGAGCCCCTTACCTAGGAATCAGAACACCAGAAGTTTAAGAACACGCTTTCTTATCCATTCGGCCATGCTGACTTCCGGTTCAAATTTGACGCCCCCCCCCCCCCCCCCTGTTTGTCTATTCATCGTCCGCGTTTCACGGTCTATTCTATAGACTACCGGCAGTATTGTCGGAGAAAGATCTCGGGGTCGCCCTCTACTACGGTACAAAGGTTGGACTTGCTCATTGGTTTTTGTGTCTGTCCATAGTATTCTTTGCATTTTTTTCAGAAACCACATTTCCACTGCATTAGATGTGTCTTCTCTCCACCCCCCTTTCCCCCCCCCCCCCCACCTAGATTGTCTCTTAATCGTCCACGTTTCACGGTCAATAGACTACCGGCAGTATTGTCGGGGAAAGATCTCAGAGTCGGCCTCTACTACAGTACAAAGCTATGTGTAAGCGGGACATGACTGGCAATGATATTGCACCTTGGGAACAAGTCGACGGTGATCGCGTTGCATGGAGGAAACAGATAAGAAGTAGAATAAAGACAAAGGATAAAATTATTTGCAGATAGATACACAATGAGCGTGTGAGATGTCGGATGGTGCGTGATAGTGAAATTGACCATGTGTTCACATGTATCCATTGTGGACGAACATTTACCACGTGAGGTGGTCTGATCAGTCACATTCGCTACCGCCATTGGTTGCAGTTATTATGCCTTCTTTTTTAAAACAGAATGTAGCATACTAACATCTGTCAAGACGGCAAGGTACCAGTAGGCGTAACATTTTGCCATCTATGAGTTGAGTTGAGTTGAGTTGAGCTAAGAGCTGACATCACTGCACGCAGGACATTCCCATACGCGCTCCGTCCTCTCGTTCAACAGCCAGCGAGGAGTCACACTACTAATCGTTCACACCGCTATCTGATTGAAAGTTCTCCTGATCTTCCCTCTCAGGTTTGAGATTCTACCAGAGCCCCTGCCAATCCCCCGCAATCTCATCCTTTCCACATACGGGTTCTCAATCTGTTCCCCCACTTTCTCCACATGGTCCCACAGACACACAACCACCTTCCCCTTGTCCATAAGTAATCGACCACCAAGAGGTGCACTCCCTGTCAGCCTATCAGACTGTTCATTCCCCCTCACTCCCGCATGGCCAGGGCAAACAATCCATATAATTCTTACAATCTGTGATCTCTGAAGCGAGGTGAGCCATTCCACGCGAAACATTCCTTTCTCCATTTTACTAAGCATTCTCCTTGAGTCCATGATGAAGCCAATGTGTGTTGCAGTGATCTCATCTTACCATTGGAATGCCACTGTGACTGTTTCCACCTCCATTTTCATGCTGGAGGTCGTAGCCTCATATGCCATACTCTCCTTTTTTTCAAGAATCGTCCATTAGCCTTCACAGTGAAACCCCAACCACTCCGTTTGTTTCTCACCACTGACCCATACGCCTGCATTTATGCATATAACGAGCCTAATAAATCTTGATTGTCTGTTGCTTGTCCATCAAGAATTATGATGACCATTCATTTCATCCAGTGGGGTTGAAGGTGTGGAGCCGTGGGTTCTAAGATGGCTGATAAGGCCTATTTTGGCTCGAAATGTTCTTTGACAATGTGGGCAAGGAATGCTTGACATCTCTGGAGGAGGATTTCCTGCAGTGGTTTTTCTGTCCTGCCTTTTCTTCACAGCTCTTGCAGTCCTGGTGCCTCACATATGACTGCACCTTTGCGCAATGATGCACGCCACGAATTTCGGTCTCTGGCTGCAGCCTCCCAGGTGTCATGATGAATTCCAAAAGCATTCAGTGAAATTTTCAGAGTGTCTTTAAAACGTTTCCTCTGGCCACCTTGGGAGCGTTTACCACAACGCAGTCCGCTGTAAAAAATTCGTTTAGTGAGCCTGTGATCTGGCATGCGAGTCAAGTGACCAGCCCAGCGAATCTGATTCTTCATCAGTAGAGTGTGGATACTGGGCATGGATGCTCTTTCTAGGACTTCAGTGTCTGGAATCTTGTCTTGCCATTTAATCTTCAGTAGCTTCCTTAGGCAGACTGTGTGGAAGTGGTTTAATTTCCTAGCGTGTCGCTGATAAACAGTCCAGGTTTCACAAGCATATAGCAGTGTGGATAATACAACTGCTTTGTAGACTTTTAGCTTTGTTTGCAGGCTTATTCCAGTTCTGTCCCATACATTCTTGTACAGTCTGCCAAAGGCTGCACTGGCCTTGGAGATTCTTGCATTCACTTCGTCATCGATTGTGGCAGCTTGTGACACGGTGCTGCCAAGATAGGTGAATTTGTCCACAACACTTAGTCTATGATCATTCACTTTGATATTCGGCACAGTGTGATTATTCCCTGGAGCTGGCTGGTACATAACTACAGTCTTCTCCAAGTTGATATTGAGCCCAAAGTTGGCACAGGCATGTGAGAAAGCTGAAACATTATGTTGCATGTCCGCCTCTGAGTTGGCGTATAGAGCGCAATCATCAGCAAACAGGAGCTCTCTGACGGTGCCGCTGTTAATTTTGGTTTTAGCTTTCAGCCTTCTGAGATTGAATAACTTTCCATCCATACGGTAGTTGATGTCTATTCCAATGTCGTCGTTCTCGAAGGCATTCACCAACATGGCTGAAAACATAAGGCTGAACAGTGTTGGTGCCAGGACACATCCTTGCTTCACTCCATTGGTGACAGGAAAGGGTTCAGACAGTTCACCATTTTCCTGTACTCTTGCCTGCATGCCGTCATGAAATAGCCGCACTATTTGGACAAACTTTCGTGGACAGCCATATTTTGCCATAATCTTCCACAGTCCTTCTCTGCTGACTGTATCAAAAGCCTTGGTAAGGTCAATGAAAGTGGAGAACATTTCGCAGTTCTGTTCCTGACATTTCTCTTGCAGCTGCCTTGCAGCGAAAATCGTGTCAACAGTTCCATGTTCTTTTCTGAAGCCACATTGACTCTCAGGAAGAAGACCTTGATCGAGATGGGCTGTGAGGCGATTGAGAAGAATTCTGGCGAGTATCTTCCCTGCAATTGAAAGCAAGGAGATGCCTCGGTGGTTGTCACAGGATTGGCGGTTTCCTTTACGTTTGTAAAGGTGGACTATTGACGCGTCCTTAAAATCTTTTGGCATGGTCTCGTTCATCCATATGTTTGTGAAGACTTGGTGAAGCTGCTCTGTTAGGACCGGCCCACCTGCCTTGTATATCTCTGCTGGGATGGAGTCAGGACCAGGTGCCTTGCTGCTGGAGAGTTGCTGGATGGCTTTGTTTATTTCCACTATGGTTGGCAGGTCATCAAGTGTCTCATTGGTGGGAACTTGAGGAAGGCAGTTGATGGTTTCATCATCGAAGAAGGAAGTTGCATTTAAGATTTTGCTGAAATGCTCTGCCCAGCGTTGGAGGATTTCTTTCTTATCGGTGACCAATGTTCCCCCGTCTGCACTGAGGAGGGGAACTATGCCTGGTGATGAAGGACCATAGACAGCTTTCAGTGAGTCGTAGAAGTTTGTCATATCATGTCTGTCAGCAAAGCCCTGAATTTCATCAGCTTTGCTGCTCAGCCAGGAGTCCCGCATGTGCCGAAGTTTCTGCTGCACTACTCTCTGAATGTTCTTGAAAGCATCTTTTTTTTATGTTGACTTTGGGTCATTCAAATGTGCCTTGAGGAGAAGATGTTTTTCGGCCAGCAATTGGTTGATGTCTTCGGAATTTTCATCAAACCAGTCTTTATGCTTTCGGGGGGCTGGACACAGGATTTCCATAGCAGTGTTGTAAATTGTGTTCTTTAGGGCTCTCCATTCTGTTTTTGTATCCTGTTTAGCTTCAGCATTGGGCTTGAGGCGGTCTTCCAGCATATTTTCAAACGACTGCTGCATTTTCTTGCTGTTTAGGCGGGTGACATTTAGCTTTGTTTGTATTTTCGCCCCTTGAGGACGCCGTGGTGGCCTGATGTGGATGTTCATTTTCGAGACAATGAGACGATGGTCTGTCCAACATTCGGCACCACACATGGATTTTGTCACTCGAACGTTACATTGGATGCAGAATGACTTGCGCGATGACTTGGATTAAAGTGAGGAAGAGTTGCGCAATTCGTCGACCTCACTCTCTGTCACCGTGGCAGTGGCGCTTGGATGTAGTGTATTAAATACTAAACATGTATCAACAATTAGACAAGTAATACATTTTACATGAAAGACGCAGACAAATTAAAATAAATACGTTTTGCGTACAATTTGTCCGCTCAGTATATCGCTCTCTCATTTAAATCATTCACTCTGTCATTCATACATCTTTCATACAAAATAGTATTTTGTTAAAATATATAAATAAAGTTGAGGTAAGTCTTACTGCCCTTAGAAAAATGGATTAGGCGATATGTTCCCTTTAAGGTAACAAGTACTTTTTGTACGTGTAATCAAAAAATGGTTTATAACTTACATAGAAAAAATTGTATAGCAAGAATATTTCACCTATGAGTGGAAATTACTGTAATATTATGATAGAAAATATACAAGTTATAGGTTGACATATTTTATATACATAATTAAATACAAGTGTAATACATATTAACTAATAGTAAATTAATTAATTAACTAACTAACTCCAACGACGATGTGTGTGTTGTCCTCCTGTTGTCCGTGTGTCGTGCAATCAGTTAACAGTTAATATAGCTGTCCCTTGAATGTTGTAATCGACGTAATTCTATTCCGGCTGTTTGCGAAGTTTCTTAGCAATAGCGAGTATGCAGTGTTCTTAATCTTTACAGATGAATGTCAGTTCACTGGTTGAAATCATTTCACAGATATTATGTATCGCTCTGATTGTTTTTAACACCTTGGCAATTGGTAATATAGGGTTCTCAAAGTGTCATGTCAGTGGTTGTTATACGTAACCTGTTCACTTGGGCGTTGATACTTCTGAATCAAAGTTCTCTAGTAGGTGTAGAGGTACACTGTTGTATGCAACAGACTAAATATCACAGCTTATTGTATGGCGAATAATTAATGTGCCTAGTGATCGTCTGCTGGTGCATTAGTTTGCCGTGATAAAAAGTCAGCAATAATGTTATCAGTGCCCTTGATATGGCGGATTTCAAAGTCGAAATCTTGAAGAAGAAGACACCATCTTTCCAAACGATGGTTCTTTGGAACACCTTGCTTAAGTACAAGCAGCGGCGAATTATCGGTTAAAACAACAAAATGCGAACCTAAGAGGAACTTAGATAAATCGACGCATACAAAAACGGACGAGCTCCCAAATAGCCTGTCACCGTCCTAGATCTCTAGGGGATTGAAACTCGGGCTCATACAGGCAACAAACTCCGTTCAGATACAATCTAGCATCATTTATTTACATGTATATTACAGTACGCTGGCGAAGCGAGTTTTCACAAGCCAGCAATCAGCAAGTTGCGTATCACAGGAGTTTACAATGAACATGATTAACACAACAACTCTAGCAGCTATCTAAACATATGTATAAGACCCCTAAATACAATTGGGTCTACTATCAAGTCCCCTTAAGGTAAGCCCTGTTGCTTCCTCGATGTCCAGTCCGTGTCTGTCCTTCCACACGTGTCGCAATCCGACACGGGTGGCAACTCTCTCTGAGTTTCTCGTGGACCCCGCAATCGGCGGGCCCCATCAGTGTCCACGGGGCTGTGGACACACTGACCGGTCCTTCGAGAAGGCTCTGGATTATTCGAGCCTTCGAGTGACTCGGTTCTTTCCCTTTAGCTGGAGTTCTATCCCTTCGCCAGTATCTCTTACTTTTATGTTGGTACCGCCCTTATGTGAGGCTGTGACACTCTGTCTCGCCTGAGTCCATCTGAGTCCAGTGGCAAAGACAAGTCGAAGAACGATTGGGAACGAATACAGGTGCAGTGATGAACAGGGCGGTCTAGCGTGCCTTGCCGTGCTTCATTACGTTACACAACGCTTGCAGGGTAAACGCCGTCTTGCCCGTTGAAATCAGGAATGATGTCTTCCGCGCCAAGTCCGTAGGGCCGAGACGGGCTTGGCCGAAGTGGTTAGAACGGCCGGACTCCTCATTCGGGAGACCCGGGTTCGATCCCGGTAAAGGTGGTGGTATTTTTTCTGTCGCGGGGCAAAAAGAAAATCCTAACCTGCACAGTTCGCGGCGACCTGCACTAGCCAATCCTGTCTCAAGGATTGTCTACAACTAATTTCTATAACAATTTACGGTTGTCATTTGTTTCTTGTTGAACTGTCTGATTCACTTTACTGTCCGCCCATTGCATTCTTTGTATTTTCCCCAGAAACTACATTTCCACACCCATTCGATTTTTCTCAGTATGTTGATCAACTTCTTAGAAAGATATCGTCAAGCGCATGCGGATCTTGTGGAGTATAGACTAAGTTTAAATTGGTTCAAGACAGGCGTTCTTTATTTACTGCAGCAGGATGTTTAGCAGCTCTCTTACATTACTATTTTTAACCGGAATTGTTTTCATTGCAGCCATTATACTGATTTTTCTGTCTATTGCTTCTGGTACAGTACTGGCTGCCCCGTGGATTTTCCTGTACCGTGTTTATTTTATTTTATTCGGAGCACGCACACTACTAATGATGAGAAAAATCATTCAAATTATTGATACTTAAACAATATATATTTGACTGAGTGAAAGAAGCCTGTGTTTCGAAAGATAACGTAAGTATTATAGAATGAATTAGTAAAGTGTCATCTTCGAATTGAAAGTCGGCTGTAATGAGTCTCCAACATCTTTCCCGGGTCTTCGCTTACATTCATATATACCTCTGACAAGAGTGTCAATTCAATTCTTACATTGTTTTTTCACTGTCCGTGTTGAGTTGAGTTGAACTGAGTTAAGTCAAGAACCGACATCACTGCACTCAGAACATTCCCATATATGCTCCGCCCTCTCGTTCAACAACCAGCGAAGAGTCATACTACTAGTCGTTCACACCGCTATCTGATTTAAAGTTCTCCTGGTCTTCCCTCTCAGTTTTGAAATTCTTCCAGAACCACTACCAATCTCATTTTTTCTACATACGGGTTCTCATCTCAATCTGTTCCCCCGCCTTCTCCACCTGGTCCTTCAAATGCATAACCACCTCCCGCTTGTCTGTAGACAATCTACCACCAAGAGGTGCATTCCCTGCCAGCCTATCAGCCTGTGTCCCCGTGTGTTTATGCCGTACATTAATGTAGAGCAAATGCAAATGGATACATCATAAAATACACAAGAAATAAATCTAATGGCACAAAACAATTTGCTGTTCTGAGTTCGATCCCTAGCTGGGCAGATTCGGATTTTTAAAATTGATTTGGGCTCCCAGGTCGACCCAGTTTAAAGTGGGTATCAAGAATGCCTTGGGAATAAAAGTAGTCGGCATGATACTGCCATCATCACCCACCGAGTGCCGATTGGTCTATGAAAACATGAGTCTAGCGCT
>JACEFZ010010224.1:0-29726 GCA_014155875.1 Cepaea nemoralis | reverse complement strand
AAAAATACCATAATGCAATTTACAAGTAAATGGGAATATTCTTACCCCTCTTAGGACAGGAGGGCAGAGAATTCGGCCATGACATCACAACGGGCCACTAGCCAGAAAGACGACCGGCCAACTTTAATCGGCCACGTTGTAAGAACTGCTTTGATTGGTTTGCTTTTAATAGTACAGACCAATCAAATGCTCCCTTGTAATACCCAGCCATTCTAGTTTGCAAATGGCCTCTTGCTGAACGCAATTCATACAAACAGATATTAATTTGTTTTTTTTATCGAAGTAACCCAGTGTTAAGTGGATTTTTGAGTTTTTAAATGGCTAGCTTTGAACATAAAGATGTGCTAGCATTGATTAGCTCTAATATTAGCAATTTTGACAGTTCAGGATTATCATGATGACTGCAGTGATACTGAAGATTCCTGACCTCATGTCCCCATGGTTTAAGTGTATTGGGTCTGAAGAGGATCGTGTTGATCCATATCCATTCATATAGATGTCCGGACCAAAACACATGCCACCAGATGATAGCCCACCTATTACAAATGTCAAAAGGGACTTCATGGTTGTTGTTTTTCTAACCATAAGTATTTAAAATTATTCTAAAATGGTGTAGGTATTCAAAGAGGAAATCTTAGGTGAGTACCATTTTTTAAAAAATATGTTTTATCACAAAATATATTATGTTATGAAATATTTTATTTTTCACAAAGTGCAAATGAGATCACTAAATTTGCAAAAACATGAACAAAATAACTTCAATCATACACAGAAATAAACTTCAGTATATCCTCTTTAAGAATATATACACTTGTATATACCTATATAGGGTTCTAATATTTTTTTATATTTTACAAAATTGTCAATTCAGTCATTTCTGTACTCCAAAAAAATTACTCTGTCTTCTTCAGAGGGAAAGCTAAATTTGGCCCAATGTTGTTCTGTCTTAAAAGGGTTAAACAAGTGAATCAGTACAATTATCTCGGAAAAGTCATAACATCTGATGGGAGGTGCCTTGAAGAGATCAGAACAATAATCGCTATGGCATAGGTAACCTTTTGCGAGATGGAAAAAATACTGACCAATAAAAAGATGTCAACTGCAACGAGAAAAAGAGTGTTGAATTGCTATATAGAAACTGCACTTTTGTATGGATATGAAATCTGGACAATGAGCAATTAAGCTGAAAAAACATCTGATGGCTGTGGAAATGTGGTTTCTGAGGAAAATGAAAATAACACCATGGACAGACAGAAGAACCAATCAGCAAGTCCTTCAAGATGCAAACAAAATCTGTAAACTGATTAGAGTGCATGATGGATAAGGTAGCCAGCCTTTACCTAATTTAGTGAATGTCAAGTGCTGGTACTGAACCCTCATCCAACTACACTCATGCCATTGTTAGCGTAATGTCATAACCACTAGACAAACACACATGCTTGCTGTTTAATGCACAGTGTCAAATCAAGGTCTGTATTATTATAATCATAATACCCGAATTTTCCAGAATGCAGACAAATGCATGTGACAGAATCCCAAGGTCTGTTGACAAAAATAAAGAAGAAGAAAATTATAGATAAATAAACTCTTCATCAGCACACTGCCACACTTTACATAGCCACACTTTACACAGCCACACAGGAGGAGGGGGGGGGGGGGGGGGGAGACATTCCTGGATTTTTCCTCTCCCCCTAGCTGACCCAACAGTCGAGCTTCCCATACCTTAGTTTGTGACTGTATGATTAAAGTTGCAGTTTCCTAGTTTGATTAATTGGTTGAGCCCTTCATGCTCATAATTATGCACTTGCTCTAGCGAACCATGTCCATGTCTTGTTTGGTTTGGTGATATCATGTCTGCTTGCTGTTCTTGATGTATTAAGTGCATTTGTCTCGGGGACAAGGTAGAAGTTGGGGCACATCCCACAGAAGGCCTAACTGTCGGGCTGTGTTCAACTGCACCCAGGCCAGCTAACTCAGGCTCATGGTTAGGTTTATGTTCCTATTGTTAATGTTTTTCTTTTGTGGCCATGTTCTTGTTAGTTTGACGAATAATTACCCAGTTACAGGTGGGGCATAACCCATCTTAATTGACTTGGTGTCATGTTGCAGTTGTCTTTGTTAATGTATATTTTAACTGAATATGTGTTACACCTGAGCTTCGAGATTTGGTCAATAAAGTTTAATTTTTTGTTACTGAGGTGTTATGTTTAACCTGATTAGTTTAACCTCTGTTGTTCAACATGTGTTAGTCCATTGTTTTTCCTCATTGATAATGGTACAGTGCAGCTGGGCATTCTACTGCATGGGACATGCATTGTAGTATGACCTTTTCTAAAGATCCGGGATTTCTTCTGATATCTGTAACTCTTTTAAGTGAAGCGTCCTACGTTGTGGTGATCTTTTCCTCTTCTTGTTATTCTTTTCTTCTATGGCCCTCTAGCAGCCAGTGTTGCGCATCTATCCTTCTTTGCACCACTGTAGGTTAGGAAGTGGGTTGAGTGAATGAATGAGTACTCCTCATTTATTTATTTACTTCCCCCTTTTCTATTTAATGTGCTTTTCAGTCAGGTATTGTATCTGTGTTTAGTATGTCTGATCCTTTCACAGCAGCTAAATATACCTAACTGTTTGAAATTCACATCATATTTTTAAAGACCAATCAGCACACTTCCCAAGACATTACAGGTACCCATTTCAGGCTGAGTTTTATGAGTCTTGAAAATGAAGAGTCTGGCAAATGCGACTATGACCTCCAGAATTAGAGAGGAGGTGGAAGCAGTAACAGTAGCCTTCCGTTGGTTAGAGGAGACCACTGCAACACATACTGCATTCATTACGGACTCAAGAAGTATGCTTAGTAAGGTGGAGAAAGGAGAAAGCTTCATATGTTTGACAGCTTCAGTGACTTCCATTCAAGATGGTGGTGGACAGGAGAAAGGAATGTTTCATGTGGAATGGCTATCCTCGCTTCAGAGGTCACAGATTATGAGAATTTAATGGATTTTTTGCCCTGGCCATACGGGAGTGTTGGGGAATGAACAGGCTGATAAGCTGGCAGGGAATGCACCTATTGGTGGTTGATTACCTATGTACAAGGGAGAGGTGGTCGAGCGCCTGTGGGACCAGGTGGAGAAGACGGGGGAACAGATTGAGAACCTGTATATGGAAAGAATGATATTGCGGGGGATCGGCAGAGGTTCTGGAAGAAAATCAAAACTGAGAGGGAAGACAAGAGGAACTTTTAATCAGATAGTAGTGGGAACGATGAGTAGAATGACTCTTCCCTGGCTGTTGAATGAGGGGTCAGAGCATGTATGGGAATGTCCTGAGTGCAGTGATGTGGGTTCTTAGATTAACTCATCTCAGCTCAACTCATTAGGCTGGGTTCATCTTGGGAGGCATATGGAGCTATACCCATATTGTTCTCAAATAATTCAATTTTATATACATGCCTTCATGAAAAAAAAATACAAATCTTTGATAAATCTCTTTAAGAATTTAATTTAGAGCTGACAAGAAAATAAATATCTTTTATCAAAAATCTTCCAAGACCTCACAAACATGTTTTCTAAATCTTCCCAAAAGAAAAACACTCACATTTCCAATTCCACCCCCATCTCCTCAAAAACACACAAACAAACACACAAAACACCCAACATACTTTTGGCACATCTCCGAATGCCTTGGTGTTGAATGAATGCCTCAAGCCCAAGGCTGTGGGAAAAGCCGCCAATAGGAAACGCTGAAATAAAAGACCAAAGATCAGTTGAATCAAGAACCGACATCACAGCATTGGGACATTCCAATACACACAAAACCCCCATCTTCAACATCCAGCAAAGAGTGCTAATATGGCACCAGTTGCAGTCTGATTATGTGTCCATCTGGCACTTCCTTGGAGTACTGCGTCGGCCAGATGCTCTGGTCACTCCCAGCTGCAGCATTCTCTCCAGGCCACGATGATTTATCTGATCTTTCACACTATATATACGGTTGGGTTTCATCACAAAGGCTAATAGACGATGCTTGATAAAAGATAATCTGGCATATGAGACTGCGACCTCCAGCATGAGAATAGAAGAGGAAGCAGTAACAGCAGCATTCTGTTGGTTAGAGGAGACCACTACAACACACACTGCACTCATTACGGCATGCTAAGTAAGATAGAGACAGGAATGGTTCATGTGGAATAGCTACCTTTACTTCAGAGGTCACAGATTGTGAGAACTGTATGGATTTTTTGCCCTGGCCATGTGGGAGTGTGGGGGAATGAACAGGCTGATAGACTGACAGGGAATGTGTCTCTTGGTAGTAGATTACCTATGGGCAAGTGAAAGGTGGTTGAGCACCTGTGGGACCAGGTGGAAAAGGCGGGGAAACAGATTGCGAACCTGTATGTGGAAAGAACGATAGTGCGGGGAATCAGCAGGGATTCTGAAAGAATCTCAAAACTGAGAGGGAAGACCACGAGAACTTTCAATCTGTTAGCGGTAGGAACAATTAGTAGTATGACTCTTTGCTGGCTGTTGAACAAGGGGACAGAGAGCATTTGGGAATGTCCTGAGTGCAGTGATGTCAGTCTTAGTTCAACTCAACTCATCTCAACTCAACCTTACTAACAGAGAGTGTCATGAAATTACTCTCCTTGAATATCAAGAAAACGGTAACAATAGTGATATCAGAGAAAACGGTGACAACAAAATGTGAAATGGAAATAGAAGGGAAAATTCTTAACCACGTGGATAACTTTAAATACCTAGGGTCAATTATAACATCAGAAGGAAGATACACAACAGAGATTAAGAACAGAATAGGGCAAGAAAACACTGCATTTCAGAAAATAGGAAGGTATCTTATATGATCATCATCATCATGTGCCATGCCGGTAGGTGTGGGCGGTCATGTTTTGCCATCTCACTCGATCACCAGAGTTGTGTCAGTGTTCTTGTCTCAACCATATAACGTGGCCAAACCATCCAGGTATTTACTTCTCTGCCCTCTCCTTGTTCTCTTCCCCTTGATCTTGCCAGTTGTGACCAAGTTTTCCAATTTATTTCTTCTCATAACATGACTAAAAATTGTGACTATCTTATGCAATAGCTCAACTCAACTATATTATCCCAAAGGGCTTTAGGATGCATGACTACGCCACCCAATTGTGCAGACACAGCCAGTCTGTCCACCTGCTCATTTCACAACATACCAGCATGACCTTGGGAAAAGATCCAACAGATGCTCCTATCTTTGCTTTTTTAATTGAAGCATGCCACTCAGTCATAACAATCACAACATGTGTGTGCTGCTTATCCTCCAGCCAGCAAAAGCCACTATGACTGCCTCCACCTCCATTCTCAGACTAGATGTTGTGGTATTAAAATAGGTACAATGATAGATATTTCCACAGTATTGAAAAAGCAAACTGGATACTTAAGCTATGACATCTTACTGTACCAAGCAACTCTCTTCTGCCTTTTAGTTTCACATGGAGCAGTAGCCACAATCAACTTATGTCAAGACTTCCTATCTTTGTTCTATCTCTTTTACTTCCATACTTTTCCATCCTCCCATATTATTCCTATCTTACTAATTCTCTTTTCCAAGTGTTTGCTTTGTTCAAATCTCCTTATACAGTGTAGACCTCATAAGAAGACTCACCAGGGACCCAAGAAATAGTTCTTACCAGAAATTCCTCTTATCCAGATAAGAGTTTAAGCATATGGTAATGCATTTACAACGTACAATACAACAACGAATTAGCGTTGAATATAACAGATGTATAACACAGAAAATATGTAAATCACCAAAAGTGTTAATGTACAAAACTGGCACAAATATCTAGAGAATAACAGCACTTTTTACGCTCTGAAATGAAAAAGCTGCAATTTTCCTCTGTATCTTTGTACCCGTACTTGAGCTAATAAAAATGACTTTCCATGACATCCTTAAATTCAAAGAAATGGTAAATTAAATCATCTTGGCATCCAGCCTGTATTAAATACCGGGTGTTTGTAAAGTCTCACTACACTTTGATTGTAGAACAGCTGTTTGTTGGAGAGTATGTTTTCTGTCTTGCAAACGGAAAATATACTCTCCAACAAACAGCTGTTCTACATACAAAGTGTAGTGAGACTTTACAAACACCCTGTACATTTTAGTTTTATCCATGCAATTTGAAATTCCAATTGTGAAACTGGCACCCCACAGTCACCAACATCATCTCCATCTAGTCAGGTACTGAAAAGGCCAGAAGATGAAACTATTGGAAATAACTAAAATATTAACACAGAAAAAGCGTGCACTTTCCGAAATAGCCGAAAGTTTTACAAAATCCAGGTATTTGAAAAACGTTTGCCTTAAGCAGATCAAATTATATAGTCAGGACACATTTAATCGCTCGGCATATCCGAAAATTCATGATAAACAAATTCTGCTTAATTTGATATTTTTTACAAAGACAAAGAAGAAAAATTGCCGCTGAATAAACAAACTGTTCTTCACAACAGAAATTTGCCACATCCGAGATCGCCTTAAGTGGTCTGCATAATATTTTGTTTCTGGCAACTAGACTAGTTAGTGCAGTGGCAAACATGCATGCCTCCCAGCTTAGAGGCTATGACGAGGCTGGGATAGTTTTTTTTTTCATTCTCTTTGGCTCCCAGGTCAAACCAGCTTAAAATGACTACCAGAAAATGTGACAGGAAGTAAATGCAGCTGGACTGACAATGACCATATCATATACTGAGTGCAGACTGATCTAAAATACAGGACCAACATTATAAACCCAATATACTTCAAAGTGTGAAAAGGGACATTTACCATATTTTTTAATTTACGTTTATTTTCAAAGCTTTATAGTTAAAGGAGCATCTGACCGAGCAGCTAGATAGCTGAATTTTCCTTTGGCAGACCCAGGTTCAAAGGCAAGGTGTGAATTTGTTGTCGGGGACAAAAATAAAACCCTATCCTGCACAGTTCGTGGCGACTGCACTAGCCAGGCGGCCTTAATTTCTCAGGCTCAAGACCCCTTTGTCCCACACCGCAAGATACTAGAGGTGGTAGACGACATGACAGACTTTTTAGGGGAGGTCAGAATGGCTGAATCGATAAGAGAGATCACTCTGACACTTCCGGTGTGCTGATGCCGAGGTAGTGGGTTCAGCCTCTACACAGGTCAGTTGGACTAAAATGTTGAATTCTCATCCTTGACTTGGGGACGTAGATTACAAGTATGTGTGAAGTCTGTGGAGCTTTGCCTGATGGTGAGAGACACTGGTGATAGGAAAAGCTAATGCGCACACATAAATCAGCCTACTGCACTCGATGCCATAACATGTGTATGGACTATGTTTGAATTCACAGCGAGCAAACAAAAGACTGTCTAGTTATAAAGATAGCAGGTTTTCTCAATGTGTATCTAAGTTAGTCAGTCACGGTTTCAACTTCATGGCAAAGGGTTACCCAATAATGCTTCATTCTTATGCCAATGAATACCATACAAAATGCTCCTCACTGCCCCATGTGAAAAGTGGAACAGACAGGAGTCTCGACAATTCAACAGCCTGCACAGGTATACTATGCATAATGCCACTGCCAGAATGCCAACACAAAAGTCCACCACAAAAAAATACAGTTCATCATTGATGGAGCGGCAGTCACTAGAAAAGCAGCAGTCACACACTACTGCATAAGGTAAACCCAGTTAGTTCAGCAACCGGCAGCCACCATTTGTCCTAACATGGAGTTCACGACATATATGTGTATCTTATTCAGTGAAACATCTGTTCCAGACATCCAGATTCACTTTAATTTTCCAGTCCTTTTAATGAGCCTCCTTTTGGTGTTTCTGTCATATTATGTTAGTCCGTATATTCTGGCCAGATTGAGGCGAAATAAACAAGGTGAAGACATATAGGTAAATAGCTAGATGGTTTGGCAACATGGCATAATCGAGGCAAAAATACAGAGCTGATCAATAACTCTGGTGATTGTGTTAGATGGCAAACATTGTGATCACCCACGCTTATTGCTTATTGGCATTGCACTTGATGATGATATATCCTGCACAGACATCTGTAAAAATTATCTTCAACCTTGTTATGAGCCATTTCCAAACTGTGCTTTTGGATCCAAGGGCTTTGACTTTCATAATTATCATCATCATCATCTACTTCTTCCGTCAAGCGTCATGAGGAGGAATGGTTGACTCCAGCGATCATTGGGTGGCATTGGATAGTGTCATTCTGTGTGATTGTTCAAGGTCTTAGATGTTGTCACTCCATTTTCTTCTATGGCATACTCTTGCTCTCTTATCAGATCTTCTTTGACGCAGCACCAGTGCTGGTAGCTGATGGTGTTGCATTCTAGCGAGATGGCTGAACCATTTGATCTGGCAGCTCTCCTCAAGCATCGCATCTCAGGTGTTGATTTTACATTAACAATGGTAGCATCTGGTTGGTGTAAATATGCTATTTATTATCTGTCGTTTTGCAGACATACATATATTTGGATGTTTCAGTATGGGTGATAGTTGATATATAAGCGCACTTGTTTTTTGACATCTCATTTTGATTTCTCTGTCTATTTTGCAATCTTCTGTGATAATACGTTGTAGAGTTTTGAATTCTTTAATTTGTGGCTTTGTCTTCAATCAGCCTAAAAGAGACATTTGTGGCTTGGTCTTCAACCAGCCTGAAAGAGACAGTTGTCTTCAGTTTGCTCACTTGGATCGGGATCACTGGGGGTTTTAAACCCGCACCCACCAGAAAACTACTTTGGTCAAGAAATGGATTTGATGTCCAGAATTGTTTAATAATTAATGATTGTCCTTCTTACTTAATACTAGCCTTCTGACAACAAGTACTTACCACTGTCCACTGCCTGGAGTAAAGGAATCAGCACATTCATATCCATATTTCATCAGAAGCAGTTTTATATTGACGAGATTCTGGTGGAAAATATGTTTGTTTTATTAAACATTTCATAGAAGATGATGATCAGTATAAAAACATTCACAACTACAGGACAGAAAAAAAAGTTTGTTGCATTTTTTTACAGGACTTCGCAGTCAACACCTACATTTTCTGCTGTTGTGATCTCTAGGCAAATTTATGTTCAGTAGTTTGCCATTGCTTTCTGAACGACCGGCACCCATACCATTTCATAAAAAACCAATGCAATGCGGTCTGCTGCCAAATCACCCACAGCTGTGTTTCTAACATGGGTATGCAGGATTATGAACTGCGTCTGTAACCCCATCGCCACGGAGCCAGCACAGGACAGAAAGAACTTCATAATACATTTGTTATAAAATATATAAGAACTTATATCTGTATAAAATTATATACAACATTAATTTTGCTCTGGCATCTGGCCATCTTGACAGATGATAGTTTGTTGCATTGTGCATCAAATAAGGTATAATGACCTCAACCCATCACAGAAACACCTCTCCATAGCATAAAGCTGGGCTGAATTGTAGAGACCATGTGTTGCCCATACAGCAATGATCTCTCTCTTGCCTGCTTATTTTATTCCAGAGGAAAGGGAACACCAATACATCTGGAACAAGACAAGCTGCCGGATCAGCAAAACAATGTTCTGTCTGCTTATCGGAGCTTCAATCCTAGACCAGTTTGCCAACCAAGGTTTAGGGGCTGGTCTGCCCTGGAATGACATTTAGTCTTTAGGTTGCATTTCCTCGCATGAGGGTAAGACTTGTACCCTCCCAATTGTGCTCCTCAACCGAAAGCCGTTGGCACAATGTAGGGTGTTAGGTTTGATGAGTGCTGCACAAACTTCAGCGCTAATAGAAAGCAGGTAGTATCGTCTGTTGTTATACTTTAGTTCATAGCTGATTAAGACTGGCATCAATGAAATGAATACTTATCTATACATAACATGATAATCATTTGAAACATTCACTACTATATGATAGACAGAACACCTTTACTACATAGTTAGTTGCATATCCTTTTACAGAAACTGCAGCATTTTTTACTGTTTGTAATTTCTTTATTCATTAGTTTGTCATTGCTTTCTGAATGACCAGCACTCATACCATTGTATGAAAACTAATACAAGTCTACTTCCAAATTACCTGCAGCTGTATTTTGATGTGCTATAGCAGGGATGTGAATAACCCCTTCACTGCAGTGTCGATCTTTATACCTATATTATTAATTAATTCAAGGTGTTAAAAACTATTTCTAGGTAATATTATACAAAATGAATACTTAATTATACATATGACAATCAGTATAAACATTATCACAGCTATTAATAACTTTTTTCACATTATATTATATATTTTTCATTTCCACAACCCCGTTCAACCTCAAAAGAGAAGTTATAATTAGGGCCCATCCCCAGACTTAGATTAATAATCCTGTGATGTAATCAGTCACATTTTGGATATTAATCTGAAAGGAAATTATCGTCCAGAGCAAAAATGTAAATAACTATAGATTGATGACTAGCACCTTGTCGCCTTGACAGAAGATAGTTTGTAAAATGGAGATCTACCTGCCCATAATACATTTGTTAATACATAATAATACATATTGTTACACACAGTGAACAACTAGGGTTAGAATTAAATTGTAAAAAGACACAGATTATGGTCGTCACTAGGAAGGACGAAATACCACAATGTAATATACAAGTAAATGGGAATATTCTTCAACAAGTGAGCAGGTACAATTATCTCGGAACAGTAATAACATCTGATGGGAGATGCCTTGAAGAGATTAGAACAAGAATCGCCATGGCAAAAGTAGCCTTTAGCAAGATGAAAAACATATTGACCAATAAAAAGATGTCAATTGAAACGAGAAAAAGAGTGTTGAGATGCTACATTGAACCTGTACTTTTATATGGATGTGAAGCGTGGACAATGAGCAGTCAGGCTGAAAAACATCTGATGGCTGTAGAGATGTGGTTTCTGAGGAAAATGCAAAGAATACCATGGACAGCCAGAAAGACCAATGAACAAGTCCTTCAAGAAACAAATGAAGATCGTAAATTGATTAGAGAAATTAGACGTAGACAGTCAAAATTTTTTGGGCATGTTATGAGAAGAAATGGATTGGAGAATTTGGTGACAACTGGTAAGATCGAGGGGAACAGATCAAGGGGAAGACCTAGAAGCAAGTACCTGGATGGCTTGGCCTTGTGGCATGGTCGAGACAGAAACACGGAGCTAATCCACGACTCTGGTGATCGAGTGAGATGGCAGAACATGACCGCCCACGCTTACCGGCATGGCACATGATGGATGGACCTGCCCATAGCACAAAGCCTGGGCTGAATTTAGAGACTCTTGGAATGCCTAGTTTAGCCCAGAAGAAAAGTAACAACTTTATACCTTTATAATTATAGACTAGTTTAAGATGGTGAATGTCCCTAAACAAACAAACAGTGACATACATTTTGCAAAGGTAAAATAAATAAAACATGTAAGAAACACAGTGCACAAAGGAACAAAGTAAATAATAATAAATATAACAGGCTGGTAAAGTCTCATTCTATGCTAAGGTAAAAAATGTTATGACGAATCAAGGGTGGTTTTGGTGGTCAGTCTGAGCCTGTATTTAGAAAGAAGGCAAATACTAAGCGACTTTAAGTCTTACAGAATGCAAAAACATAAAATATTTACTAAATAACTAATCTGGCTATATTATATAGTATATAGCATTATGATATGTTTACCAACAAAAATAATTACACAGCAAATGCAATGGCTTTATAACGCTACAAACTACCAACACAGGGAGTAATCCAGTCTGCAGCCTGAAAGTAGTGTAGTAGTGAATGTTCGTTATTATATGGATTGACACGTCGTTCAGCACACAGACATTTGTCTCCCAGGTCGCGACAACTTAATTACATTGACCTAGAAACACACTTCCCACTAGTACACGGGACATTTGTTTTGCGTTCGCTGGCTTTTGAACTCACGTGTAATCCATATAGTATACGGTATAACTATAAGTACTACTACTTCTTGTTCATAAATAAACACACATTTATTCTTTGGCAAGCATAGAAATAGAAGAAAGAAGCAGACACTACAAGAATTTAGACGCACTACACTACTACTACTACTACTACTACACTAGTCTACATAAAGTAATAATAAACTGTGCTGTTTTTGTAGTCACCTCCAAATGACGACAGCCCCTCGCTTTAGGAATATAAAATAACACAAAGTAATGTAGCATTACAGAACAGAATTACGAAACACAGGACGTTACGGCGACTAGCCTTCATCAGCAAACAAATACATACACAAATCATGTACTCTTCCGAACTCAATCAATCAATCATGTGCCATACCGGAAAGCGTGGGCGGTCATGACTCGCCATTTCACTAGATCACCAGAGTCGTGGATCAGCTCAGTGTTCCTGTCTCGTCCATGTCACGTGGCCAAGCCATCCAGGTATTTTTCTCTCGGTCTTCCTCTTGGTCTGTTCCCCTCGATCTTGCCAGTTGTCAATAAGTTCTCCAATCCATTTCTTCTCATAACATGTACAAAATATTATGACTGTCTTCGTCTAATTTCTCTAATCAGTCTACGATTTTCATTTGTCTCCTGTAGTAGGCCTACTTGGTCATTGGTTTTTCTATCTGTCCATGGTATTCTTTGCATTTTCCTCAGAAACCACATTTCTGTAGTAAATCAAATGTTTTTCAGCTTGACTGCACATTGTCCAAGTTTCACATCCATACAAAAGAACAGACTCTATGCACCCCCTCAACACTCTTTTTCTCGTTTCAATTGACATCTTTTTATTGGTCAGAATGTTTTTCATCTTGCTAAAGGCTACTTTCGCCATGGCGATTCTTGTTCTAATCTCTTCAAGGCATCTCCCATCAGATGTTATGACTGTTCCGAGATAATTGTATCGATTCACTTGTTGAAGAATATTCCCATTTGCCCCAAATTATCTTGTGTAAAATGCATTCCTTAGAAGGTCATTTCCGGGCGATGTGTTTCAATTACTTACGTTTGAGTTGTATCGTTGTCTGCTAGGCCGATCGATGGAGACAATAAATGTTTCTGAGCCCGGAGGGCCCTCACTGTCGTCGAATTGTATATCCTTATCTTGTAGTACCGACGACAGTGAGGGCCTTCCGGGCCCAGAAACATTTATTGCATCCATCGATCGGTCTAGCAGTCCACCCACACTCAATTATATAATTCTTTATTTTACTTTATATTTTAGTTCGTTGAGGCTCTGTAAGGAATGCGTTTTACAGTAAATAATTTGGGGCCGTCCAGTGCCCACAAATCACAACATATAATATAGTCACGGAGAAGACCCTCATGTGACTACATTAAGGCATAAGGACGGAATGTGACGAATAAAAAGATTTTAAAAATGAGAGCAATGAAGAGAAAATGACAATTTGATTTGAAGAAAAAAAAATATGTTGCTACTTATCTCAGAAACCCAGGCTGTGTGGTACTAACACAAATGTCACCTGTATGCCTTTATCCTCTTTTATAAACAGCCGTGTGGGTCTGTGGTTAATGGGAACCGTGGTAGGGGATGGTAACGGTTCAGTGAAAATCCTAGGTAAATGAGTGAAAGTGGTAGGGGAGACTGGGGAGAAATGGACATAGGGGAGAAATGGACCACCCCCTCTCTGGCCGCTGGCTGTGATGCAATGAAAGTGAAACCATAATAAGTTTGTTTTCCACATCAAACATAGTCCGAATTTTTCATTTGCCATCGACTTCCCGCACAGGTCGTTCCCACGCAAAGTTTGAAAAATTTTCTGCACTAAAGTTTCTTTTTCCAGTTCCAGACACCATCGTAAAGCAGACGCATAGTCAGGAATCAGGACAAGGTAATTACGTTAATATCTTTATTTACTTGTTATTGAAGAGTTCATATAAAAAATATAGCATATAATATTAGATTTAAGAGACTTTATGGCTGAATAGTTTAATACATTGATGGGGGAGAAATGGACCGGTTCATTTCTCCCCATGGTTCATTTCTCCCCATAGAAGAAATTGACAAGACAGTCTGTTGTTATTAAAAGTGTTGAAGATTGCATTCGAATATCAGCATTATTGATTCTTTTTAATACTGGGGTCTAAATCTAGACCAATAAAACTGTTAACAAATTTGATTTCAGTGATTTATTAAAGATACACGCCATTCGTGCTATGATCATTATTTCTTTGCAAATGATAGGCCTACCATTCTAAATGTTATATAATTCTGTCACTCTTTTGTTTCAGATGCCAAGATTGTACATCAGAAACACCAACAAGGGTCTCGTTACGGAGGAACGTATGAGAGAAGCTGTTAATGCTGTGAAAAATGGAATGAAAGTGAGGAAAGCTGCAAGGGAGTACGGCATTGCTCGCTCTACCCTCAATAACAATCTTACAAAAGACAGAGAAGGAAATGGTCTGCCTACTAGACTCGTACCAAATTATAGGCATAGCCTTGTTTTCACAGCTAAGCAAGAAGCTGATTTTGCTAGTTACTTGAAAGATTGTGCAAGAATGTTCCATGGGCTCACAACTAAAAACGTTCGTATTTTGGCGTACCAGATGGCGAAAGTCAATAACATTGCACATCCTTTAACCTGGGATGAGCAAATGATGGCAGGGAATGACTGGCTTTGTGGATTTTTGCGACGGAATCCCGAGCTGACCATAAGGCAACCTGGGGCAACATCTCTGGCTAGAGCTACAGCTTTCAACAAACATAATATTTGCACCTTCTTCAACATTGTGAAGGAAACCATTACAAACTAAATGTGAGTGGAGCTCAAATCTACAATTTGGATGAGTCAGGTCTGACCACTGTACAGAAAGTGCCAAAAGTAATTGCCCCACGAGGAGTGAAGCAAATAGGCCAGGTGACATCCAGAGAAAGAGGAGAACTGGTCACAATCTGTTGCATTGTGTCAGCTGCGGGTCACATTATCCCTCCAGTGTTTGTGTTTCCCAGAAAAGTTTTTAAGAATTTTATGCTTGCTGGAGCACCTGAAGGTTCCCTTGACCTTGTGAATGAATCAGGTTGGATGACCCGTGATAATTTCGTCAAACTTATAAATCACTTCATTAAGCATTCAAGACCTTCCAAAGACTTCCCTTTGATTTTGATCTTGGACAATCACGATTCCCACATTTCATTTGAATCACTTGAACTGTGCAAGAAAAACAACATTCATGTGATCACGTTGAGACCACACACCTCATCTAAAACTCAGCCCTTGGACCGTTCAGTTTTTGGACCCATGAAGTCGGTCTACAACAATGCGTGTGATTCATGGATGATGAAAAATGTTGGGACACCACTGACAATCTATCAAGTTGCAAATCTAGGAGGCCACGCTTTTCTTAAAGCGGCAACTCCCATTAACATTCAATCAGGCTTTGCAGGTATTTGGCCCTTTAACGAAGATGTTTTTACAGAAGATGATTTTATGCCTTCAGAAATAACGAACAGGCCCATCAGCAAGGACAGTGAAAATGCCACTTTAGAAAGCAATGAACAGACAGGATCAGCATCTCCACATTGTGGTACCAGCACAGATCAAACTGCACAAGAATTTCATGAAAATCAGAAAGAGTGTAATGTTGAGAACCTTGTAGATGACTTGCAGGAAATATCAGGGAGTCTTCAACATAAAGCTACTTCTTCCTTTACTTCGCCTCATGTTTTCAGAGGACTACCAAAAGCTGGTCCGCGAAAAGATTCAAATAATATGAGGAAAAGAGGAAAAACTATGCTGGCTACTTCTACGCCAGAAATGGATCGAATTAGGGAAAGAGCGGTGATGAAAGAAAAGGCAGCAAAAGTTCCACCCAAAAAGGCAAAGAGACAGCTGCTGAAAGAACTTGATGTTGATTCAGATCCAGAAACTGACATTTCATTTTGTGATGACACAGATTCTGATGTTTAATTTGGTGAAAATGAGGAGTGTACGGTTAGCTTGACTGGTGTGCGTGAGGTTTTTGAAGGCCGGTGTGTGCTATGGTGAATATGGAACAAAGAAGACTTGTGTTTACTATGTAGGAATTGTAAGGGGAGACATTGATGATGATGGTGATGTTGAGGTAGAGTTCTTGCGCAAGAGTGAGAAGGTTGCTGGTAAATTTGTTAAGCCTAAGGTAGAAGATGTCGCCAGTGTCTCAATTACACGTATTAAAGCACAGCTTACTAGATCTACAATCACTGGAACCACTTCTAGGACCAAAGATGGCTATGTCTTCAAAGAAAGTCTTGCAGGCATAAATGTTCGATAAAACTTTATATTAGATTAATAAATCATATTAAACTTTTTTTTACTGTCGCTTAAAATAATAAAAAAAACTGCAAATATCCTTTTAATGATTATTTATTTCTTATAGCAATATGGATGAGTTGTTGCTGCTTCTTTTTAAAAAAGGTCCATTTCTCCCCACTATGGTCCATTGCTCCCCACGTGCTGGTCCATTTCACCCCAATGGTGGTCCATTTCTCCCCATGTTCATATACATTTTTTAAATGCATTTTGTAAAGAAACATATAGAAATAGATTGCTAAATGTTTTCCCCTTTTAAAATAAATGAATGTACAACATTTTAGTCATGGTTTTGTTATGTTTCGATAAAATCTGTTCCGGTGATGAGCAAAAATTGACAACTACAAAATTGCTGGTCCATTTCTCCCCAGTCTCCCCCTACATGAAAATAAGGGGCGGGAAGGTAAAGCGGGAATTTGGAAGCAATGGAGATGGCTGTCCGAGAGTGAAAGCTACGGAGTCCCAGTGGATGTACGTACAATTCAAGAGTGGGTGCCAGTGAATGGATTGGCCATAGTGGGTACTTCGACGCATGACCAACTAGACACCCCTAAAGCAAAGATGTCTTCATTAGCCAGGTCCATCATCCACATGAACCCACAACTGGAATGTACACAGGGTGCGTATCTAACCATTAAAAGAGCGCCATAGGTCTCAGAAATGTATATTACACCAGCATAGGTCTAATTACAAACACACAAACTACCTCAGAAGTCGCTTCACCTGATGGCGAGGGACACTGGTAATAATCCACAGGCAAAAATCAGTTCAGTGCACTAGAATTAAAAGCATGTGTATGGACTACGTTCGAGTTCACAACGAGAGAACGCAAGAACAAAACAAAATACCACACAAAAACACATGGGACCGTAATGCTGTGTCCAGAATATTCATGAACATTTACAGACGAGAAACATTTAATTAATCGGTTCCAATGTTGTGTTGTGCGCTATTACAGAGACTTCTAGTATACTGCCCTGATTTTTGCTTGTGGATTTAGCTTTCCCTATTAACTGGTTAACTATTAACTAGGAAGGACGAAATACCACAATGTAATATACAAGTAAATGGGAATATTCTTCAACAAGTGAGCAGGTACAATTATCTCGGAACAGTAATAACATCTGATGGGAGATGCCTTGAAGAGATTAGAACAAGAATCGCCATGGCAAAAGTAGCCTTTAGCAAGATGAAAAACATATTGACCAATAAAAAGATGTCAATTGAAACGAGAAAAAGAGTGTTGAGATGCTACATTGAACCTGTACTTTTATATGGATGTGAAGCGTGAACAATGAGCAGTCAGGCTGAAAAACATCTGATGGCTGTAGAGATGTGGTTTCTGAGGAAAACGCAAAGAATACCATGGACAGCCAGAAAGACCAATGAACAAGTCCTTCAAGAAACAAATGAAGATCGTAAATTGATTAGAGAAATTAGACGTAGACAGTCACAATTTTTTGGGCATGTTATGAGAAGAAATGGATTGGAGAATTTGGTGACAACTGGTAAGATCGAGGGGAACAGACCAAGGGGAAGACCTAGAAGCAAGTACCTGGATGGCTTGGCCTTGTGGCATGGTCGAGACAGAAACACGGAGCTGATCCACGACTCTGGTGATCGAGTGAGATGGCAGAACATGACCGCCCACGCTTACCGGCATGGCACATGATGGATGGATGGATGGATTAACTGGTGTCCCTCGCCATCAGGCGAACCCACTCCGACTTCTAAAGTACTTGTAATTTATGTCTCCAAGTCAAGGACGAGAAGTCAACAGTGTAGTCCAACTGAACTGTGTAGGGTTGAACTTGATACCTCGGCATCAGCACACTGGAAGTTTTTTGTTTGTTTTGTTGTTGTTGTTTTTTTTTTTAACTATGGCAGTTTCCTTACGGTCTACTATTTGCGATTTCCAACTGTCTCGGGATTTCTAAATTGAGTGCGGGACCTCAAGTTTTTTGCCCTTATCCTTGAAGGCTAGTTATCTGGTCTCACTACATGCAGGACATAATGAAATAGCACATGAAGAACTGGAGGTACCTATCACACTCAGTGAATTTGAGCTAGTCATATCAAACCTGAAAATGAGAAAGTCACCAGGAGCTGATGGTATCTCCAATGAAATGATCAGGAACCTAGGAACAGAGGCCAAAGCAAAGCTGTTACAGATCTTCAATAACACCTGGAACTTAGGCAGTGTTCCACAAGCCTGGAGAGAAACAATCATGATACCCCTCCTAAAATCTGGGAAAGACAGTTCCATTGCCTCCAGCTGCAGACCAATTAACCTCACCAGCTGTCTCTGCAAAACAATGGAACGCGTCATAAATCGTAGACTACAGTGGTACGTTGATAGTGAAAACATCCCTGTGCCACAACAGGCTGGCTTTAGGCAGTGCTGCTCTACAGAAGATCAGACAACCTATCTCTCTCAAGAAGTTGAGGCTGCATTCGAAGAGAAGAAGCTGGTACTTGCGGCATGGATAGATCTGAAGAAAACCTTTGACAAAGTCTGGAAAGAAGGTCTGATGAGGAAACCGAGAAACTGTAAAGTCAATGGCAGAATGTACAAATGGGTGAAAGCATACTTGCACAACAGAAGCCCGAGTACAGACAGACGGTCACGGTGTTCCCCAGGGCGGAGTCTTGTCCCCCACACTTTTTTTTTCTAATCTTCATCAATGATCTTGTTGCTAATCTACCGGATGGAATTAAAGCGGCAAGGTACGCTGATGACCTGGTTTTGTGGAGCACAAATGAACATGCATCAGTGGCCATCATATTGCTTCAGAGAGCTGTATATAAATTTGTAGCAAGGGCGGATAGATGGTGTGTCAGCATGAACACTGACAAGTGCAGCACCACCCTCTCTCCGAAACAAAAGGCAGGGATCATCCAGATAAATGGAACACCCCTAAGAGAAGATAAAGAACCAACATACCTTGGTGTAACACTCGACGACAGGCTGACATGGAGAAAACATAAAAAAAAGCAGTAGCAAAAGCCAGAAGGAAAATAGCCATTCTGAGAAAGCTAAGTGGAACCAAATGGAGAGCCAGTGGGAAAATACTTAGCAAAGATTATCAACAGAGCATACGACCACACCTGGAATACGGGTCAACTGCATAGTGTTCAACATCAAAAACCACACTACAAGAGCTGGACAAAGTGCAAAATCAAGCTCTTAGAGTCATCACAGGAGGGATGAGATTAACCCCTATAATAGCAATGGAGAAAATTGGAAGGACACAAGCACTGAGAGAACGCAGAGATACAAAAACACTAATGCAAGCAGAAAAGATCCTCAGCTTGCCAGGCCACCCTATGAAGAACCGATTTGAAAACTTAGCTATGGAGCGGTTGAAAATAAGTAGTTTTATCCACCAGGCCAAACAACTCTGCAGAGAAAACACCGATCTTCCCACAGTTGGTATTCCCCTGACAACTATTCCAGAGCGAACTCCATGGAAAGATGAACATAGACCATCGCTACAAATCCAGACAAAAGTGAGAGGAATATTTGACAAGGAAGAACAGAACAGTGTACAGAGCAGAACAGCCACTCTCAGCTTCCTTGATGACGAATATTCACAGAATCTCTGGATCTGAGTCTACACAGATGGGTCAGCAGAAAACGCTGTTCGAAATGGAGGAGCAGGAGTGTACATAGAATACCCAAATAATACTAGGGACACAGCCAGAGTTCCAAAAGAAAGAACTGCCATAACTATGATGCTGAAATTGAGGCAATCAAGATAGCAACAGAGACATTACAAAATACCAGCAATGGTACACACCCTGTGGTGATATTGATAGGCGCATAATCAGTAATAGAAGCGCTCCTGTCTGGGAAATTACCAGTTCTAAGGACACTACTTTCTGAACTTAGCAGTCAGCATAAGGTCACCATACAGTGGATGCCATCCCACGGTGGAGTTTCCGGAAACGACAGAGCTGATCGATTGGCTAAGGAAGAAGCAAAAGAAGAACAACCTGGTGTGCCCATCACATACCATGTGGCGAAACGACAGTGGCTCATGTCCTCATGCCTTCTTTGATTTTGGGAAAACAGGGGGAAACGGCTTTCGGAAGCTCTCAGTTCTCTTGTTCGCTCAATCTCCATGAAAGATAGTTCTTTGGGTTACCTTCATAACACAATCTTTACATGGAGCGAGTAAATATATGTTTGGTTCTTTCGGGTAGACCCGATGGAGCGCCCTGCGCCAAATGTGCACTGGTGCGGCTTCTGGAGGATTCATGTCCGTTTCTACTGATCGTTATCTACTGCCTAATGTCAAGAGTCCAAGTTAAAGATTGCGACATTCTAAAGGCAGAATACTGATGGCCTAAGAAAGGTAATCTTAGGTTGTAATTAGTTTTGCACTTATAAATCTCTATTGTCTTAAAGACTGAGAGGATATGGCGAAACAGCAGTCTTGCCATATTGGGAAGGGGTGACCGTTAGCCAATCTGGCTACGCGTCTTGATCTTGGCATGGCAAGGGAACACATCTGAAGAATAAGTAGTTACCAAATGATATCGCTGGTTCTTGGCAGCTGATAGACGAGTGATATCTTTCTTCATACGGCTTACCGTTACTTAGTAGCATCTCTCTTTTAAATATAAGCACATTAGATAGCTACGGTGTGCCGGAAGGAGGGAAGGGCTCCTTGGGGATGGGGTCCACCAATCTATGATCTATCTTCTTGAGCCGGAAGAGGCTATCCACGGTGCTATCTCTTTCGTCTTTTAGTCGATAGGATGATGTGGGGATTATAAATAAACTTCGTTATCTTATTGAGAGAACCTGCATTCCTCTGAATCTACGTGTTAGGTGAGGCACTGCCGATACATTGCGGCGACAGCTCAGACAAGAGCAGCAGCCGGAAGAGGTAGTATCTTCTTTCATATTCTTGCTGGGAATGGGGAACTACACTGCGTGCCATACAACCCCACTACTATACTATTAGTTAACGGGGAGAAACACACAGATTACTAGGCACACCACACCACAAGATCTTGGTTGTGAGAAAAGCATGGTTTGCAAGTGAGAGGGAAGCATGGACATGAATGTGCCCAATAATAATAAAGGCTTGGTATGAGTGTGGAGAGTGAGTCTTATATGCAAAAGGTTCCTAGGGTCAAACGACAAGACCTCGTCAAGCTGAAGGCCTAGTCTAGGAAAGACGCTGCCAATCCAGGACCTCTTGTCAGGTCGGGCAAGTTCAATCAGGGCTCTTGATTAGTATTATTATGTATATATTTTGTTATGGAAATTGATGTGCTGAGACCCTTAGGAGTCTCCATGTAGGCTGTACCAGAAGTTTAGGCTGGAGACTCTCACAAATGTTTGTCCTTTCCAGGGTCCTTCTTTTGGAAGTATGAACAGAGCTGAAGGTCTCGACAGGGTTCTACGCAGAAAGTATGTTTATGACTATGCCATGGCAAGGTTTGGGCCATGCCAGCTCTAAGGATATGATCTCTACGAGATAGAGCCACTGCTGACCTTGAAAGAATGACCATCAGCTGTACTGACACATCACCAGTCATCTCGATACGCTTGGATTGAGTCCTTTTGTATTATTGGCTGGACCCCGCCAATCACTCAGACACACCCATTATTATATGAGAACTATTCTCCAGGATATTATTTCCTACCTGACATTATGCCAAGTGATTCCATGGCACTTCCCTAGAACATTTGATTACTAAAGATTGTAGTCCATGGAAACTGGAAAGTTGGTTCTACAGAAGGCTGTTGTACGTACAACCAATTACATGGAAGGAAGGAGATTCTTGCACACGCGGTGAGCTGTATGTGGACAGATCGGACCGTGTATGAAGCTGGGTCTGTGAAGATAGCTACCTGAGGCTCTGTGCCTGAACGTTATCCTTGTTGTGTCTGTTTAGAACTATCTGTTTTATCTGCCTTGATGTTTTCCTGTGCTGTTCTTGATTAGGTTAATAAAATTACTTTCAAGTTATTCTGACGATCGCCATGTTATTTATGCGGCAGCCAGAAATACACCTTAGAGGTTAGGTCCCGAGGTTGAAAGACAGAGTGACAGTGAGTCCAGGGAACGGAGGAGGGTTGGCAAGCAAAAACCTATCCCAGCCAGGGCAATAGAATAATATTGAAATATTGTTACATAGTTACTTGGGACCCTCCACGTAGCTTGTTACAATTTCTGGGGGCACGTCCCGGGATATTTGAAATCCTGGTGGAGTTCTGGCTGATATAGTGATAGGGGCAGATATCCTTGTCTACTATCAATAGGTTCTGCCTACCGTGCCTGGCTATTGTCTGTACTCTGCCTGACACAAACTGACCGACATATGACGTGTTGTGGTCGTATAAACTATCCAATTGTTATTTGAACGATAAAGTTTTGATATAGAATTGTATACATTTACCCGCTGAGTTAAGATGGCATCAGCGAAATTTAATGTTGCAGAAGTACAGGCTAAAGGTCGAGAGATGGGCTACGATGGTGTAGAGTTACAAAAATATGTTCAGGAAGTTGAAAGAGACTTCAGACAGGCTGAGCGCGAAGCTAGGAAATTTGAGATCGAGCGTGAAGCTAAGACAATAGAAGCTGACCGCGAAGCTAAGAAAATGGAAGCTGAGAGCGAAACTAAGAAAAGGGAAGCAGAACAGGCCGTCAGAGACCATGAGTTCCGCATGAGGGAGTTGGAGCTTAGAGCTAAAACTGCCAAGGAAAGCGAGGGTGCAGTGGGAGGCACAGTTCTACTTGACTCAACAACTCCTAGTGGCGGTCCATACCAGGCAATGAAGTTCCCTTTGCTCCCGTTCGATGAACACAAAGAGAAGATCGACCAGTATCTTCAAAAATTCCAGTCGATGGCTTTGGCTATGGGACTGGAACGTGGGAAATGGAACTTAAAACTCTCGCAGGGCCTGAGGGGGACCGCGTACGAGGTCTACTCAAGGTTGCCACCTGTTATGGAGAATGACTATGAAGCTCTGGAGAAAGCATTATTGAAAAGGTTCCAGATGACAGCTCATAATTATCGACAGCAGTTCAGAAAGTCGAAGAGAGAACCAGGGGAGATGTTCGCAGCCTACAGTGTTCGACTGACGTCTTACCTTTTGAAGTGGATGTCATTAGCTGGCTTTGCTAACGACTATGAAAGTTTAGAAGAATTAGTGGTCGTGGACCAAATGAAAAGGATGATGCCGAAGCCATTGCAAACTTTCTTGCTAGAAAATGGGGCAGAGAAGTTAGACTTGGTAAATACATTAGCGGAAAGGTATGTGCTAGCTCATGGAGATACTGGGGAACTGTCACAACCCAATCCCCGATCACCAGACACTTGGTCTGGAAAGAAGAAGAACCCTAAAACAACCCACACTAAAAAGGAGGATCCTTTCGATAAAGTTCCAATTAAGAAACCCTCTGGTAAGAGTCCACCTGGATCTCCTAAAAGAAAGTGGAGTGAAAAGTGGTGCGCCTACTGCAAATCTCCCACACACAATACGGCCGATTGCCGGCGCAAACAGAAAAACTCTCACTATGCTGCCTGTCTTGTAGAAACCGGGGAAGGGTCTAACAAGGAGGTAGAAGGGAGGGGTCTTGAGAACAAAGATTCAGAAAAACCACCAGTAGTAGAGATGATACTTGTGAACGGACAACCAGTTGAGTGTATCTATGACACAGGTCTGCAGTTTGAGGCTGTAATTTCATCACACTTAGTGAGCCCAGAGCAGCTAACCGGGGAATCTATTGAGATTCAAACGGTGACAAAGAGTGCGGTGGCGATGTCTCTTCCAATTGCGAAGGTGGACATCAAATCAAAATATGTTACCGGCACTGTACAGGCAGCCGTTCTGCTCGATCCTATCTTCCCAATGATCTTGGGTTGTCGCTACGTCTTTCTAGGGATTCCAACCGAACCCATGTACGTAGGGGCGATGAAAACCAGATCTCAATCGGAGGATGAGCAGACGCCGACCTTGATCGTGAATCCCTTGCCTGGGGAGTTACAAGCTGCTCAAAGCCAGGATGCTACTTTGCAACCTTGCTTCAACCAGTTGCCAAAAAGTTCTGACCCACCAAGACGGGTCAGTATTATATGAAGAATCGGTTACTGTACCGGAGAGCCGGAGTGGAGGATCGCCAGCATGGACAGCTGGTAGTTCCTAAGGTTTATCGGGAACAGCTTCTTCATATGGGACACACCATTTCTTTCAGTGGACATATGGGTGTCGGGGCAACTCTCCAGCGCATTTCCTGCCATTACTACTGGCCAGGGATGACTGGAGACGTGCGTAGGTACGTCAAGTCGTGCCCAGAGTGTCAGCGAGTGGCATCAAAACACTGGACGGCTCCGGTAGTCTTGGGTGACATGCCCATTATGAACTCTCCTTTCGAGAGAGTTGCCATCGATCTTGTTGGTCCTCTTCCTCGGACTAGGAAGAGGAATAAGTACATTCTCACGATGGTGGATTGCTGTTCCATGTGGGGTGAGGCGATACCTTTGGCCACAATCGACTCTAAGCGAGTGGCTGATGCACTGATGGAGACCTTTACTCGGTTGGGATTTCCCAACCAGATCCTAACGGACAATGGGTCTCAGTTCTGTGGTAAGCTGATGGAAGAAGTCTTTCGTATCTTCCAGACTAACCACATTCACACAAGCCCGTACCACCCTCAGTCTAATGGGCAAGTAGAGAGGTTTAATGGTACCTTGATGACCATGCTTCGGAAGCTGGCTCAAGAGAAACCAGACAGATGGGATGAGTATATCTCAGCCGCCTTGTTCGCCTATCGGGAGGTTCCCCATGGGTAGACCGGGCTGCCACCAGCCACTCTACTATTCGGGAGACCTATTAAGGGTCCCTTAGAAGCCCTATTGAGATGTTGGACAGAGGAAGAAACTTCCGAAGAAGTTGTATCCTCATATAAATACGTCGAAGAGTTAAAGAAGAAACTCCAGACGGGTTGGGCTTTGGCAGCTCAGAATCTAAGGGCAGCCAGAAAGAGACACGCGGCCTACTACAATAGAAGGACAAAAGATAGGTCTCTTAAAGTGGGGGATCGGGTTCTGTTGTTACTTCCAGTGGGTTCCAATAAACTCGAAATTGGTTGGCAGGGACCTTTCCCGGTGGAAAGGGTTGTGTCCCGAACCAACTATGCCATCCGGATCAGGGGGAAATCTAAAATCTTCCACATTAACCTCCTCAAAAAGTATGAAGAACGATCTGATGGTACCACTCTCCCACTTATGACTATGGCGGTCGCGATGGAAACTGAATCGGGCGAAGACGCGGATAGGGAGTATCCTTTAAACTCTGGGGAAACCTATAGGGATGTACATATTAATCCTGATCTGTCGGCTGAAGACACCGACCGGGTCATCCGTTTGTTGGAGTCCCATCAGCAGATTCTTACCGATCGGCCAGGGCGAACAGGGTTAGTCGAGTTTAATATGACTCTGACTACCCAAGACCCTGTTCGCCAAAAAATATATCCAGTGCCCTTTTCGAAAGAGAAGGCCCTGGAAGCTGAAATCCAGAAGCTTCTGGACGATGACATCATCACTCCTTCGACTTCTCCTTATAATGCCGGGGTTGTCTTGTTGAGGAAGCCCAGTGGGGAGCACCGCCTATGTATTGATTACAGGCATTTAAACAGATGTACGACATTCCAAGTTGAACCGTTACCGAACACAAATCAACTGTTTGCCAGACTAAATAAGGCAAAGTACTTTTCAAAAATTGATCTAAGCAGGGGATATTATCAGATCCCTGTGAAACCCGAGGTTCGCCCCTGGCTCGCCTTCAGTACTCCGAGCGGGCATTACGAATTCAAGGTGATGCCATTTGGGCTGAGCAATGCGCCCAGTGTGTTCACTCGCATGATGAGAATGTTATTAGACCCTTTAAAGGATCCCTCTGTGGTCTCGTTTATGGATGATATTCTCATCGCGTCTGACAATCTGAGTGATCACCTGAGGTCCTTGGGACAGATCTTCAACAGGTTAAAAGAGGAAGGGTTAACCGCCCGTCCAGCCAAATGCATGATTGGCTATCAATCCTTGGAATTTCTGGGACATACTATTACCCCAGGGGGACTGGTACCGGAAGAAAAGAATATTGAAAAGGTCCGTCTCGCACCCCGTCCTAAATCCAAAAAAGATGTTAGGTCTTTCTTGTCTCTGTGTGGGTTTTACCAGAAATTTATTCCAAAGTTCAACGAAATTGCGGCGCCGTTAACCGAGACTCTGAAGAAAGGATCGCCAGATCTTATAATCTGGACCCCGAGCTGTGAAGAAGCTTATGGGAGGCTGAAACAGGCTTTGGTGGATAGGCCAGTCCTGCAACTCCCAAATTTGGAGAAAACGTTTGTTCTAAGAACCGACGCGAGTAACATAGGGATTGGGGCAACTTTGTTGCAGGAAGGGCGAGATGATGCTTCGGTGCTATGTCCGGTGGCGTATGCAAGTAGAAAAACTGTTACCCGCCGAACGGAATTACTCCACAGTCGAACGGGAATGTCTGGCTCTAGTGTGGGCGGTACAGAAATTTCAACCTTATCTGTATGGAGTACCGTTCAAAGTGCAGTCCGACCATCAACCTCTGACCTTTTTGGCAACTTCTAAGAAACTGAACGCGAGGTTAATGAGATGGTCATTGCTCCTACAACC
Organism: Cepaea nemoralis; assembly: GCA_014155875.1. Taxonomy (NCBI): domain Eukaryota; kingdom Metazoa; phylum Mollusca; class Gastropoda; order Stylommatophora; family Helicidae; genus Cepaea; species Cepaea nemoralis. Next base: position 2,743 of record JACEFZ010010224.1, on the reverse strand, counting down.
GTATCAGTTCACGATCGAATACATCCCCGGAAGGGAGAATGTGGGAGCAGATTTCCTATCACGACATCCTATGGTTGAATGTGAGGGTGGGGTCATTCGAACAGAACCTCTGGTAGTCGAAAGTTCGTAGGGTTCGACTTTCTTAAGATGGGGCCTATGTGGCGAATCGCCAGTGGCTCATGTCCTCATGCCTTCTTTGATTTTGGGAAAACAGGGGGAAACGGCTTTCGGAAGCTCTCAGTTCTCTTGTTCGCTCAATCTCCATGAAAGATAGTTCTTTGGGTTACCTTCATAACACAATCTTTACATGGAGCGAGTAAATATATGTTTGGTTCTTTCGGGTAGACCCGATGGAGCGCCCTGCGCCAAATGTGCACTGGTGCGGCTTCTGGAGGATTCATGTCCGTTTCTACTGATCGTTATCTACTGCCTGAAATGTCAAGAGTCCAAGTTAAAGATTGCGACATTCTAAAGGCAGAATACTGATGGCCTAAGAAAGGTAATCTTAGGTTGTAATTAGTTTTGCACTTATAAATCTCTATTGTCTTAAAGACTGAGAGGATATGGCGAAACAGCAGTCTTGCCATATTGGGAAGGGGTGACCGTTAGCCAATCTGGCTACGCGTCTTGATCTTGGCATGGCAAGGGAACACATCTGAAGAATAAGTAGTTACCAAATGATATCGCTGGTTCTTGGCAGCTGATAGACGAGTGATATCTTTCTTCATACGGCTTACCGTTACTTAGTAGCATCTCTCTTTTAAATATAAGCACATTAGATAGCTACGGTGTGCCGGAAGGAGGGAAGGGCTCCTTGGGGATGGGGTCCACCAATCTATGATCTATCTTCTTGAGCCGGAAGAGGCTATCCACGGTGCTATCTCTTTCGTCTTTTAGTCGATAGGATGATGTGGGGATTATAAATAAACTTCGTTATCTTATTGAGAGAACCTGCATTCCTCTGAATCTACGTGTTAGGTGAGGCACTGCCGGTACATTGCGGCGACAGCTCAGACAAGAGCAGCAGCCGGAAGAGGTAGTATCTTCTTTCATATTCTTGCTGGGAATGGGGAACTACACTGCGTGCCATACAACCCCACTACTATACTATTAGTTAACGGGGAGAAACACACAGATTACTAGGCACACCACACCACAAGATCTTGGTTGTGAGAAAAGCATGGTTTGCAAGTGAGAGGGAAGCATGGACATGAATGTGCCCAATAATAATAAAGGCTTGGTATGAGTGTGGAGAGTGAGTCTTATATGCAAAAGGTTCCTAGGGTCAAACGACAAGACCTCGTCAAGCTGAAGGCCTAGTCTAGGAAAGACGCTGCCAATCCAGGACCTCTTGTCAGGTCGGGCAAGTTCAATCAGGGCTCTTGATTAGTATTATTATGTATATATTTTGTTATGGAAATTGATGTGCTGAGACCCTTAGGAGTCTCCATGTAGGCTGTACCAGAAGTTTAGGCTGGAGACTCTCACAAATGTTTGTCCTTTCCAGGGTCCTTCTTTTGGAAGTATGAACAGAGCTGAAGGTCTCGACAGGGTTCTACGCAGAAAGTATGTTTATGACTATGCCATAGCAAGGTTTGGGCCATGCCAGCTCTAAGGATATGATCTCTACGAGATAGAGCCACTGCTGACCTTGAAAGAATGACCATCAGCTGTACTGACACATCACCAGTCATCTCGATACGCTTGGATTGAGTCCTTTTGTATTATTGGCTGGACCCCGCCAATCACTCAGACACACCCATTATTATATGAGAACTATTCTCCAGGATATTATTTCCTACCTGACATTATGCCAAGTGATTCCATGGCACTTCCCTAGAACATTTGATTACTAAAGATTGTAGTCCATGGAAACTGGAAAGTTGGTTCTACAGAAGGCTGTTGTACGTACAACCAATTACCTGGAAGGAAGGAGATTCTTGCACACGCGGTGAGCTGTATGTGGACAGATCGGACCGTGTATGAAGCTGGGTCTGTGAAGATAGCTACCTGAGGCTCTGTGCCTGAACGTTATCCTTGTTGTGTCTGTTTAGAACTATCTGTTTTATCTGCCTTGATGTTTTCCTGTGCTGTTCTTGATTAGGTTAATAAAATTACTTTCAAGTTATTCTGACGATCGCCATGTTATTTATGCGGCAGTCAGAAATACACCTTAGAGGTTAGGTCCCGAGGTTGAAAGACAGAGTGACAGTGAGTCCAGGGAACGGAGGAGGGTTGGCAAGCAAAAACCTATCCCAGCCAGAATAATATTGAAATATTGTTACATAGTTACTTGGGACCCTCCACGTAGCTTGTTACATACCACCAGAAGAAAAGAATGATCAAATCAGTCAGAAGGCCACCAAACCCTACTCTAGACGACTGTCACGTTATTGGCAGACCAGAACAGGTCATTATTCTGCGCCTCAGGAAGGACAGGACATAATAGATTACGCAACCACATGTATGCAAAATTCAAGATTGGTGACTGTCATCGTCTTGCTCATGTCTAGGTATCTGAGCTCGGGTTCACACAGGCAACAATAACTCCGTTTAATATAATATCTAACATTTATTGTAGTTCACTATACAGTGCATTGGCGCTGAGTTGCATATCACAGAGATTTAACATCATCACACATAGTTATCACAAACATCCTAGCAAACTATCTAGCATAAGTCTATGAACCCCAAATACACATGGGTTTAATCTATTAATCTATTGAGTCCCTCTAAGGCAGGC
>JACEFZ010010223.1:0-36085 GCA_014155875.1 Cepaea nemoralis | reverse complement strand
TGAAAGATTATTTTGAGTGATAGCTTTTGTTGAGTGATAGATTCTGTTGAGTGATAGATTATGCTGAGTGAAATATTATGTTGAGTGATACATTATGTTGAGTGACATAACATTTTAGAAAATGCGATTTTATATAAGAGATTACAAACTGTGAAACCCATTGTTCTTCTGTGGTTTGTGGACACATGTGTTGTTAGTGATTTCAGAATATAAAGTAAAGGGCACAAATGATGTTTGGAAAAAAAATAAAATAAAAACAACAGTCATAACAAACATATAATAAACCCTTGAACGTTAACATAGCAAGAATACCTAGACAACAATGTAATGGGGGACTTCGGTAACAAGTGAAGGGATTGGATCTACAGAGGTCAAACCACAGATCACCACAGTTAAGTAGTGATCATGCAGACACCTGATTTCAGATTCCACACTACGTCGACATCAGTACGTCGAGGTAAAAATACGATTCCTGAGGCCAGCCATTAGGCGATAGTAACTAGTTGTGATGTTAAACTAAACAGAGGTCAAGACCCAACCACGGACACGCTGACTCAAGAGGCGACCCCTATTAACGAACAGTACAGTGTGCTAACGATCTGGTGTCGCATTTAATCAGAGGCGTAGCCCAACTAACTAAAATTTATTTATGGGTTTCGATAAACCCCTGGCAATACTGTTTATGAGTTAATTGTCTTAATGTTCAGGTTTTGTAGAATGTCAGTATGTTCGATCAATGATATTCTGTAACATGTCAAATCAAAAGCTTTGATTTTCTTCTGCAGAGATTGCGAAATCGTCTATGAGTCACGTCTTGTCAATCTCATCTCATATCATCTCTGAGATCTCATCTCATCTGGTTCCTCTTGTACATTGTCGTTTCGAGGTGAAGCACAAACAAATTGAAGAACGTGCGTTTGAATCCGTATCGGATGCTGGAATATAAGTAACACCGGCTTCGTTAATATGCCAGACGACAGATGATTGGGAGGCTAGGGGGGGGGGGGGGAATGTCACCTTCTTCGCATGAAATATGTCTATAACTACAATGTTGTCTCTTGTATGAATTTAACTGTCTTTTTAAAAATTTAAGTTCACTCAGCGGTCCATAGAGTTTATCTTCCACTGTCGTCTCTCTAGAACAGAGGGTTTGCCTAGATATGTTGTATTATGGACAGTCTTGGTGTATGCGATCCGAAAGATTATGTTGAGTGATAGATTTTGTTGAGTGAAAGATTATGTTGAGTGATAGCTTTTGTTAAGTGATAGATTATGTTGAGTGATTGATTATATTGAGTGATACATTATGTTGAGTGATATAACAATTTAGAAAATGCGATTTTAAATAAGAGATTCAATCAATCAGGTGCCGTCTCCACAATGAAGGTTGGCTGCACTGGATCTCCAACACTGTCTGTCTCTTGCCTTGATTGTACATTCTGTCAGGCTGATATTCGTCCATCTCTTGATGATATCTTCCCACTTGTATCGTTGTCTACCTATTGCTCGCTTGCCCTCAATCTTGCCCTCCAGTATGGATTTTTATAAGAGTATCATGTCTTTTAACATGGCCGAAATATTTCACTTGCCTCCTCTTTATTTCTTTCATCAACTCTCTCTTCATTCCCAGTTTTTCTAGAACCTCTGCATTTGATTGTTTTTGTTTCCATGAAATACGACATATTCGTCTGTATACCCACATCTCCAGGGCCTCTATGCGACTTTCTAATTGCTTGTTTAATCTCTTGGCTTCCGTGCCATATAGTAGAGTTGAATATACGTAGCATTTGACAATTTTCATTTTTAATGCGTTATTAATCTCTCTAGATGTTAATACTGATTTCATGCCAGTTGAAAGCATTTTTGGCCATTCCTATTCTCTTTTTGATTTCCATTTCACTTCTTCCATCATCTGTTATTATATGTCCAAGATAAGAGAAACTTGTTACTTGTTCTAGTATCTGCCCATTTACTGTGATGTTCATTGATGACCTTTCCTTTTCACTACTAATTATCATAGTTTTTGTTTTTTGGATGTTAATATCTAAGCCACATTCTGCACTGTGCCTGTTTACTTCTTCCACTAGGTCTTGCAACTCTTGCTCACTTTCTGCTAGTAACACGGTATCGTCAGCATATCTAAGATTGTTTATGATTCTTCCATTGATGTTGAGTCCAGGCATTTCAACTTGTTTAACAATACTTTCTGTGTGTAGGTTGAAGAGGCTTGGGGACAGTACACATCCCTACCGTACTCCTCTTTTTATCTCTATAGGCGACGAATAGTTATTACCGCATCTAATAGACGCCACTTGTTCCCAGTACAAGCTACTACTAATAAGTCTGATGTCCTTTCCGTCTACTCCTATATCTTGAAGGGGGGGGGGGGGGGTCACCTTCTTCGCTTGACATATGTCTACAACTGCAATGTTGTCTCTTGATTGAATTTAACTGTCTTTTTTTATTTAAGTTCACTCAGCGGTCCATAGAGTTTGTCTTCCACTATCGTCTCTCTAGGCCAGAAGGTTTGCCTAGATATGTTGTATTTTGGGCAGTCTTGGAGTATGTAATCCGAAAGTTATGTTGAGTGATAGATCTTGTTGAGTGAAAGATTATGTTGAGTGATAGCTTTTGTTGAGTGATAGATTCTGTTGAGTGATAGATTATGCTGAGTGAAATATTATGTTGAGTGATACATTATGTTGAGTGACATAACATTTTAGAAAATGCGATTTTATATAAGAGATTACAAACTGTGAAACCCATTGTTCTTCTGTGGTTTGTGGACACATGTGTTGTTAGTGATTTCAGAATATAAAGTAAAGGGCACAAATGATGTTTGGAAAAAAAATAAAATAAAAACAACAGTCATAACAAACATATAATAAACCCTTGAACGTTAACATAGCAAGAATACCTAGACAACAATGTAATGGGGGACTTCGGTAACAAGTGAAGGGATTGGATCTACAGAGGTCAAACCACAGATCACCACAGTTAAGTAGTGATCATGCAGACACCTGATTTCAGATTCCACACTACGTCGACATCAGTACGTCGAGGTAAAAATACGATTCCTGAGGCCAGCCATTAGGCGATAGTAACTAGTTGTGATGTTAAACTAAACAGAGGTCAAGACCCAACCACGGACACGCTGACTCAAGAGGCGACCCCTATTAACGAACAGTACAGTGTGCTAACGATCTGGTGTCGCATTTAATCAGAGGCGTAGCCCAACTAACTAAAATTTATTTATGGGTTTCGATAAACCCCTGGCAATACTGTTTATGAGTTAATTGTCTTAATGTTCAGGTTTTGTAGAATGTCAGTATGTTCGATCAATGATATTCTGTAACATGTCAAATCAAAAGCTTTGATTTTCTTCTGCAGAGATTGCGAAATCGTCTATGAGTCACGTCTTGTCAATCTCATCTCATATCATCTCTGAGATCTCATCTCATCTGGTTCCTCTTGTACATTGTCGTTTCGAGGTGAAGCACAAACAAATTGAAGAACGTGCGTTTGAATCCGTATCGGATGCTGGAATATAAGTAACACCGGCTTCGTTAATATGCCAGACGACAGATGATTGGGAGGCTAGGGGGGGGGGGGGGGGAATGTCACCTTCTTCGCATGAAATATGTCTATAACTACAATGTTGTCTCTTGTATGAATTTAACTGTCTTTTTAAAAATTTAAGTTCACTCAGCGGTCCATAGAGTTTATCGTCCACTGTCGTCTCTCTAGAACAGAGGGTTTGCCTAGATATGTTGTATTATGGACAGTCTTGGTGTATGCGATCCGAAAGATTATGTTGAGTGATAGATTTTGTTGAGTGAAAGATTATGTTGAGTGATAGCTTTTGTTAAGTGATAGATTATGTTGAGTGATTGATTATATTGAGTGATACATTATGTTGAGTGATATAACAATTTAGAAAATGCGATTTTAAATAAGAGATTCAATCAATCAGGTGCCGTCTCCACAATGAAGGTTGGCTGCACTGGATCTCCAACACTGTCTGTCTCTTGCCTTGATTGTACATTCTGTCAGGCTGATATTCGTCCATCTCTTGATGATATCTTCCCACTTGTATCGTTGTCTACCTATTGCTCGCTGGCCCTCAACCTTGCCCTCCAGTATGATTTTTATAAGAGTATCATGTCTTTTAACATGGCCGAAATATTTCACTTGCCTCCTCTTTATTTCTTTCATCAACTCTCTCTTCATTCCCAGTTTTTCTAGAACCTCTGCATCTGACTGTTTTTGTTTCCATGAAATACGACATATTTGTCTGTATACCCACATCTCCAGGGCCGCTATGCGACTTTCTAATTGCTTGTTTAATGTCCTGGCTTCCGTGCCATATAGTAGAGTTGAATATACGTAGCATTTGACAATTTTCATTTTTAATGCGTTATTAATCTCTCTAGATGTTAATGCTGATTTCATGCCATTGAAAGCATTTTTGGCCATTCCTATTCTCTTTTTGATTTTCATTTCACTTTTCCATCATCTGTTATTATATGTCCAAGATAAGAGAAACTTGTTACTTGTTCTAGTATCTGCCCATTTACTGTGATGTTCATTGATGACCTTTCCTTTTCACTACTAATTATCATAGTTTTTGTTTTTTGGATGTTAATATCTAAGCCACATTCTGCACTGTGCCTGTTTACTTCTTCCACTAGGTCTTGCAACTCTTGCTCACTTTCTGCTAGTAACACGGTATCGTCAGCATATCTAAGATTGTTTATGATTCTTCCATTGATGTTGAGTCCAGGCATTTCAACTTGTTTAACAATACTTTCTGTGTGTAGGTTGAAGAGGCTTGGGGACAGTACACATCCCTACCGTACTCCTCTTTTTATCTCTATAGTTATTACCGCATCTAATAGACGCCACTTGTTCCCAGTACAAGCTACTACTAATAAGTCTGATGTCCTTTCCGTCTACTCCTATATCTTGAAGGCACGAAATTATTCTTTCATTTTTTATTCTATAAAAAGCTTTCTTGTGGTCTATAAAAAAACATTATACTTTTTTGAACTTCTAAAAATTTTAAATTTTAACATCCTAAAACAGATAATTGCTTCTCTGGTGCCGCTGTTTTTGGGGAACCCCAAAATTTGGGGCCCTTCAGCTCCTTCCCCCTCTATTTTATGTTGAATTCTTTCTTGTATGACCTTTAGTAGTATCTTAATTATGTAGCTCATTAAGCTAATAGTTCTGAATCCTCACACTTAACAGCTCTTGGCTTTTTTCGGTAGTGTGATGAAAAGGGGTGTTTTTTAAAACCCTTTGGGGGTTTACCCAGTATTATATATTCATTACTTATCATTACATAATTTGTGATAGTTTCAAAGCCAAAGCTGGGTAAGGGTTTTAAACATCTCTGTTGTTATCTTGTCAGGACCTGCAGCCTTTCCCTTTTTTTAATCTTTTTAATACCTTTTCTACTTCAGCCGTTAGTATTTTTGGTCCATCTTGAGTATTGTACAATGTTGGTCTAAATTTGGGCCCCGTTCCCCGTAAAACTTCTGTGTACTCTGTCCATCTTTTTATTATGTCAGTTTTTATTAAATTTTAAATTTTTCCTTTTTTTTTCCCCTTTATACAACCGTTTCCTGTTATATTTTTTTTCTTCTTTGTAAATTTTTTTTACATGTTCATGTAATTCTTTCGAATTTTATTTTATTTCCAGATCCCCTATTTCTTTGCATTGTTTTTTGCAATCACTCCTTTTTTGGCAACTCTGCACATGGACGTATTTCTCTATCTATTTCTATATTCTCTGGAGTGTTTTTTTGCTTTCTTTCTTTGAGACATTTTACTCAAAATTTCATCGGTTTTTCCATAATTGTTTTTTCTTATTTACTTCACTGGAAGGGGGGTATTTCAATCTGTATACTGGTTTTTAACTTTCCCATTTTTATTAATTTTACCCCCAGGATTTTTACGTCTATATTGGGTTTCCCTACTTTCAATGATTAGCCCATCATACCTATTTTTTTTTTTTTTTTACTTCAACCAGGTATAGTTGACTAATTTCTGGTTGTTTCAATGCTGATATATCTACTCGAGGTGTCTTCAGTGTCCCTTTAAACCTGGTTTTTAAGTTTTTTTTTGTAATTTAAAAAATACAGGATTATGGGAGAGTTGATATCAGCGCCAGGTATGTTTTGGGATTTTAACATTGTTTTTAAATCTATTTCTAATCATAATGTAGTCAAATTTTGTTTCTTGTTCTATCTCCAGGGGTTTTTCCCCGTATACAGGGTTTTCCCCGGGGTTTTTTGGGAAAAAAGTGTTTCAAAAAGTAAAATTGTTTTCTTCACAGATGGTTCAGCGGTCTCCTCTGTCGTTTCCGTTTCCATACCATATTGCACTACTATCTGCTTATTTTATTTTTTCCAACTTTGCGTTAATGTCTCCCATGACCAAATTTGGACCTCTGAATTTGACAACTTTTTTAGTTTTGGGTTTTAGGTCTTCATAATATTTTTCTAGCTGTTGTTTTTTAATCAGTTGTTGGGGCAATTTCCCGAAGAATTACTATGTTGAACGGTCTTGCCTTAATCTTGAGAAGTATCATCCTATCTTTATGAGTCCAAAAATCCCCTAATATTTTATCGAAATTCGTTTTATAAAATTCCTAATCCTCTCTCGTTATGATCTCCTCCTGAGTTAATGAATATGTAATTTTTTCTCCTTATATAAATTGTATCTATCCATCTTGGGTTTTCCCATACGCCCTTAAATATCTAAAATTTTTTTTTTTTTTGCTTCGGCAATAAGGGTTATCAACTTCCATGCTTGATATAGGGTGCGTACGTTCCACGTACCAATTCTTAGACTTATTCTTCTACTTTTTTAGGTGGTAATTTTTCAGAATGCACCCTTTCAAAAAAATTTGGGATGCATTCGTCAGTATCTTCTTCTTCAGCGTTCCGGCCATTGAGGTTTTTTTTTCTGCAGATCAATCCGTCCCTTGGTCCCCTCCCCGGTTGACCTTCTCTTTTCCCGTCGTTGTTCCAAGTGGGTTGTAGGGCTGTATATATATTATCTCTCCACCCTTTCTTGGTCTAAATCGGGGTCTTGGTCATTTATTTTTTTGAGTGTAAGCGAGTTTTTTTCCCCTATTGTCTTCCATTCTTTCTATATGCACCAGCCATTGTAGTCTGCTAGCCTTCATGATACCGGTGATTAGTGGGGACTTAAACAATTAAATGTTTTTGTTACTTCTTTTTTTCCACTCTTCCTTATTCACTATAGGAGTTGTCTCTTCCCTGTGAATCCAGGTATCCACAATAAGTGAAGCCTATGTTAAAAAACCTGTTTAAAGACTGTGCATTAAAAGAAGAAACATTCATCAAATTGACAGCTGCCAACGGTGGAACAATCCCATACGTGGGGTATTTTATCTATGACATTGTCGTAGGTGAAACTCTAATTAACAACTGTGGAGTTTTCGTAACCAAGGACATAAACATTAGGAATGCCAGAGTGCCGGGCATTATTGGTACTAACGTTTTGCAATTAGTCCCGATTATGGATGAATTTCTTAACTGGAGCAGCCCGGTGAACTTAATTCCTGAGGTGAAGATGGACCAAGTCAAGGTGTCTGTGGTCGGCTACAACGTGCGGGTGCCTGCATGCTCCATGACGACAGTTAGATTAAAATGTGTGAAATTTATTTCTGAAAATAGAAATGTTGTTTTTAGCCCGACTCGAGACCTGGAACATACGGGTTTGTTTTTGTCTCACACATTGACTGCCTTGAGGCAGGGCATTTGCCTAGTTCAAGCGATCATTCTGGGGGAGGACATATTCTTGGCAAAGGGTACCCAGGCTGGGGATATCTCAGATGTCACTGTAGACCTAACGAATCATATTAAGGTGGTTGGTGCACAAGAGGTTGAAGTGTCAACTCAACCCTATCTAGAAGAAGAAGAAGAAACTATCAAGTGCTCTGTAGATCTCAGTAACTTTGAAGGTAGTGATGAAGAGAAGAAGAAGTTAGAAGAATTATTATTTAAATGTAATAATGTTTTTACCAGGGGGGCGGGGGGACATGGATATAGAGGTGACCCATGGCATTCAGCTTACAGATGATACCTCAATCAAACAACCTTAAAGAAGAATCCCCCCCGCCCATATTTTACAACGAAGTACGAGAGCATCTCCAGAGTTTATTAGACGACGAGATCATTAAGGAAGTCTCCAGTCCCTGGGCTTCTCCGATCGTGCTGGTGAGAAAAAAGATGGTAGGCTCAGGATGTTTGTCGATTACAGGGCGGTTAACGTTAGGACTAAGAAGGATGCATACCCCCTCCCCAGGATAGATGCATATTTAGATGCCCTGGGTGGTGTCAAGTTGTTTTCAACCTTAGATCTGGCCACGTGGGTATTATCAGGTGGCCATGACACCAGAAGACCAAGAGAAGACTGCCTTCACTACCCCGTTCGGTTTATTCGAATACACGAGGATGCCGATGGGACTTTCTAACTCGGCGAACAGCTTCCAGAGGCTAATGCAATGCTCCCTGAATGATTATTTTTTTCCAGATTTTGTTGCTATACCTTGATGACATTATGGTGTATTCTGGGGATTTTTCAGAGCATCTGAGTAGGCTTGAGAAAGTGTTTGAGAGACTGAGGTCCATTGGACTAAAACTAAATCCTGAGAAGTGTAAATTTTGTCAGATAAAGGTGGAATTTTTAGGGCAGAACATTTCAGAAGAAGGCATTATAGCAGCCATAAAAGAAGCACATGTGACCAGAACTCAGACGGAACTTAGATCATTCCTAGGGTTAGCTAGCTACTATAGAAGATTTATACCAAAGTTTGCCAGTATTGCAAAACTACTACATGAACTGGTTGGCCAACCCAACCAGCAGCAGACATTGGTACAAAGAAGAAGAAAGTACCCATAGGAAAACTGTGAACTCAGGAATGTCAGGAGGCATTTAATCATTTGAAAAAAGCACCAACATCAATACCTTTGTTACGCTTCCCAGACTACTCTTTACCCTATTTATTGGAGGTAGATGTCTCACTCAGGCCTGGGAGCCATACTCTCTCAGATTCAGGATGGTAAAAAGAGAGTCATGGCTTATGCCAGTCGCACACTACGCCCCTCAGAACGTAATGCCAAAAGCAGCTCTAAACTTGAGTTACTCGCAATGAAATGGGCCATGACAGAGAAATTCCGAAGTTATCTTATAGGTGCTAGAATAGAAGTCTATACAGACAGTAGGAATTTAGTTTTCTGGCAAAAAGCAAAACTTGGTGCCATTGAACAGAGGCGGATAGCACAGATGTCCATGTTTGACTATACTGTCAAACATAAACCAGGTCGCGCAAATGGAAATGCTGATTGCTAATCTCGGTATCCTTTTGAAGAACAGGGAAATTATATGAAGAGGGTGACATCCCAATCATTCAAATAATTGCTAAACCAGTCCATCCAGAAGTAAGAGCCATAAGAGAAGAAGAAGTAACTGAAGATGGACAGGATAATGCTAAGAATGTTACATTGATGTAATGCACTATTACAATCCGCCCCAAAATCCTCACACGCTACCAAAACTATCCCCCCAAAAAAACCGCATCCCGCCATCCCGTAAATAGTCCTTAAAAGAAGCCCGATTTGACGTGAAATCTGCCCAATTGGCAACACTGCTTAGCAGTGCGTATTACGTATTTTTGCTACGCATATCAGTGCACTGCAACCTTTTTCCAGTCACGTCACACTTTTATAATTTTAATTGCTGGTGGCGCACCAAAATGTAATCTTATATAATAAAAGGCTACGTGTATTTATTTATTTATCCGGTGTCCCATCACAAGTTAAAGAATAGGTACAAATATATAAAGAAAAAGGAGCGATAAAAAGCTTTAATAGGTAAGACAATAGAAAAAATTTTAAGGATAGCTCTGAAGTAGATCATGTTGCTATGACATGGCTACTGTCCTATGGGAAATACAAATGTGTGTTGTCCCATCTCATGGGACCTTTCCCATGGGATTTCCATGAGAATAACATTCCCATGGCCAAGCCTGATAATGCCGCTGCCAGAATGCCAGCACAGATGTCCGCCACGAAAAATCTAGTTCATTGTCGATGGTAGTGGCAGTCACCAAAAGACTAGCAGCCACACATTACTGCATAAGGCAACCCACTTAGTTCAGCAACCAGCCTGTCGCCATTTTTCTGAACATGCAGTTCATGCTGCAAACAATGTAAAAGCAATCCACACGAAATTCACAGTTCACAGTGTCGCGCCACGCAATCAACTAATTAGCAGGCGACGGAACCATGCAAAAGGCCTGCTAAATGATGATTCCCTTCAACATGCAAAGTGGAAATTCAATCATCATCACGTGCCATGCCGATAAGTATGAGTGGTCAAGGTGTACTATCTCACACGATCACCAGTCATGGCTCGTCATGTCACGTGATCTCTAAAGTCATGGATCAGTTCTTTGTTCTTGGCCCGATTATGTCAAGTGTTCAAGCCATCCCTGATATAACAGGTTTTGTTATTGTTGTTGTTATTGTTGTGGTTTTTGCGTTCTCTCGCTGTGAACTCAAGAGTAAGCCATACACGTGCTACAACTTCTAGAGCACTGGACTGACGTTTGTGTGTGCATTAGCTTTTGCGTGTAGATTAGAAATGATTCGGTCACAAAACTAGGCTACCAACTTACAATATACCACAACAAGCAATGATTTATAGACCCAATGGAAGCAGAAGAAGAGGCCCACCATGTAAACGATGGTTAGAGGGGATACGTAAAGCAGATAAACGGGGATTCTCCCGTTGTTTATTCTTCACCTCGACACCGCAAGGTGCAAGAGGAACCTGATGAGATGCATTTTAATTTACTAGGGACGTAAATTACAAGTATCTTTGAAGTCGTAGTGGATTCGCGTGATGGCGAGGGACACAAGTAATAGGGAAAATTAATCCACACTCAAAAATCAGCGAGCGAACGCATAAAAAAAAAATAATAATATAAGCAGTAGGAATCTCGATACACGAAGCCCATAAATGGACATTCTCCTGCTGTTTACGCTTCACCTCTACAGTGCAAAGTACAAGAGAAACATTAGTTAGTTAGTTAGTCGCGGTTCCAACTTCACAGCAACGGGTCGTCCCCACCATGCTCCGTTCTTGTGAAAGTATCACATAAACTGCTCCTCACTGCCCCATGTGAAAAGTGGAACAGACAGGAGTCTCGACAACCAATAGCCCGCACAGGTACACTGTGCATAATGCCGCCGCCAGAATGTTAACACAAAAGTCCTCCACGAATAAAAAAATGTTCATCATCGATGGAAGCTGTAGTCCCTAGAAAACCAGCAGCCACACATTACTGCATAAGGAAACACCAGTCCGTTTTGCAACAAAGTCATCAAAGCCATTTTTCACGTCACAAACAACTGCTGACAGATGGTAAAAACATTTCCCTGTGCAGAATGCAGCAGCCAGATTGTCAACACAAAATTCTTCCACGAAACATACAGTGCATCTTTGATTGATGAGGCAGTCATTTTCTCATCCGGATGTTTTTCTAGATGTTCACATACACAGTCTAGATATTTCTAGATGTTTGTTCCGTTTCTAGATGTTTTCTGACAGAGAAAAGTGGCAACTCTGAACCAGCTACGCCATTTTTTTCGAACATGCAGTTCACGCTACAAACAACCTCGGACAGATGTAAAAGCATTTTACTGTACATAATGCCGTCGCCAGAATGCCAACACAAACGTCCTCCACGAAAATACAATTCTTTGTCGATGGAAACGGCAGCACTAGAAGACCAGCAGCCACACATTTCTGCATACGGCAAAAACCGGTCAATTCTGTGACACAGCCAGCCGCCATTGCTCCCAACATGCAGTTCACTCTCCAAACAACCTCGGACAGATGCAAAAGCACTTCAAACGAAATTCCCAGCTCACGTGTCGCGCCACGCTCTCAACTCAGTAGCAGGACTACAAGAGGAACATAATGAGATGAGATGTCAATTTTCGAGACATGAAACTGTTTATGAACCATTTACCTGACATGTTCACATCTGTAGAAATTCAGTATGTTTCTTGTTATGGTGAAACAACTCATGAAATATGAGCAAACCACAGATTTCTTTGCAACAAAAGTAGGCCAGCATAGCGGAATGGATAATATAGCTAGTTTTCAAACATTCGGGGTGCTGATGCCGAGGTAGTGGGTTCAGCCCCTACATCGGTCGGTTGGACTGGAATGTTGACTTCTCCTCCTTGATTTGGGGACGTAAATTACTGTTATCTTTTTATTTTAAGTCGGAGTGGATGCGCCTGATGACGAGGTGCACTGGTAATAGGGAAAGCTAATCCACACACAAAAAGCAGCACAGTGCACTTAAAGTAGTAGCATTACTATAGACAAAACGTGAGTTCAAAGCGAGGGAGCCCCCCCCCCCCCCCCCCCCCCCCCCCCACACACACACAAATCCAACAAAAAAATGCATACCCATCTTTGATTTTGTTAATGCTCTCTGCCACATTGTAAACCTGGGTGGCCAGGCCACCAGCACGTTTGCCTGCCCGCCCACCCGCCCCGCCCGCCCATCCTGTGGTCACATGTCCCCATAGAAATGGATTTGTTTTAAAAACTGAACCGGGAGACGAAACCAAGCCTGCCTTAAATGGGTACCAGAAATTGTTCAGGGAAGTAGAAGCGGCTACCTTACGTTTTCAGTGCGGCAAGCACCATATACCCAAATACCCACCAGGCGTGGAGAAGGGCTCTTTATGTGTACATTACTTTTTTTCAGGTGTCGTTTGTAATCTTCATTCCGTTTCAGGGCTTGGTGTTTGGTTCTGGTTTTGGTAATGGGTAACTTTCATGGCACATGAATATCTCAGTAAATGCTTCAGTCTCTTCCCATAGATCACACAAGGAGACATTTAGCACAATGCTAGAACTCCACAGTAATTAAAATTGGGTAAATTGTGGTAAAGCTATGGATGTTAACAATTTAACAACAAAATATAGAGCTACTTTAGAAAACAGTTATGGAAAGCCCATAGGAACTCCAGTGAGAAACCAAATGTGTGTATGATGAAAAAAATCATAGGCATTCCATAGCACCAAAGAGAAACCAAATGCGTGTATGATGAAAAAAAATCATAGGAACTCCATCGAGAAACCAAATGTGTGTATGATGGAAAAAATTGTAGGAGCTCCAGCGAGATAGCAAATGTGCGCATTATGCAAAAATCGTAGGAATTCCATAGACCAGCGAAAAACTGAATGCGTGTATGATAGACAAATCATAAGAACGCCATCGAGAAACCAAAGATATGTATGATGGAAAACAAAAAACGTGGGAACTCCAGCAACAATTCATACGTGTGTATGATGGAAACATCGCAGGAATTTCACAGCACCAGCGAGAAACCAAGCTGTGTACGATGAAAAAAAAATTTAAGAATTCCATAGCACCAGCGAAAAATCAAATGTGTGTATGATGTGATAATCGTGTGAATTTCAGCGAGAAACCATATGTGTGTAAGATGGAACGATTGTAGCAATTCTATAGCACCAGCGAGAAACCATATGTGTGTATGATGGAATAATCTGAGGAATTCCAGTGTTTGATATCTCATCAAGCCAAAGACTGCACTTGTGTTGGTAGAGAATTCCAAGAATACCATGGATTAGCAGGGGGAAAAATGAGCAAGTCCTACAAGAAGCAGATGAAAACCTGAAACTGATTAGAGAAATTAAACGTGGACAGCCATATTTTGGCCACGTTAAGAAGAGAAATACCGCGAATAAGTTGACGACAATCGGCAAGGTTGTGGGGGAGCGAGCAAGGGGAAGGCAGATAAGTAAATAACTGAACGGCTTGGCCACGTGGTATGAGACAAGAACACTGAGCTGATCCACGACTCTGGCGATAGTGTGAGATAGCCAAACATGACTGCCCACGCTAATCAGCATGGTACATGATGATGATGATGATGATGATTATGATGATGATGATGATATGGGAGGAGTACTTCTTTCTGGGTTTTTGTCACTGCTAAGCGCTACATCTCTCTATGGGATAGTGGTTTGTGGTAATCTTGTTACATAGCCAAGCCGTCTGAATTGCTGGTTTTAACATATTATACGAGGTGGCTTGAAATGAAAACTTTAAACGTGTGATAGAAATTATAATAGCCATGCCATTGTCTTGTAATCTGTCAATATTGTTGTTAGGGATATTAAAAGTGTTAATCACGTGACATCACGGTGCATACGAAAATGGTGACATCATAAGGACAGATTAAAGATGGCCGCGCCACTTTTGACATACACCAAATAGGAGCAGAGTTCTGTTATCCGTTTGTTTTTAATCAGTGAAGGAATGAATCCTATAGAAATTCATCGATGAATGAAGGTCCAGTATGGTGATGCATGCTTGTCAGTCAAGCAATTATATCAGTGGCGTTTGATTTTTCAAAACGGCGTGACTTCTGAGACAGACTGTTCAAGATCGGGTCAGGCACCCGGAGTGATGACCCCCATAGTCGATTTCAGATGTTGAAGGCCTTGTATGGAAAACCGCCTATTGACTGTGAGTGACTATTACCTCACAGCTTGCCATCAGTCAAGGTTCAGCGCATCGTATCATCCATGATGTGCTACAAATAACGTGGACTTCTGAGTACAGATACCCTTTTGCAACATGACAACGCTCTACCCCATACTGCCCGTGCAACGGTTGACACCATCGAAGACCTCCACTTTCAATGTCTACCATATCCCCGTACTCGCCAGACCTAGACACAAATGACTTCCACCTATTTGGAAAACTCAACGAGTCATTGGCAGGAAAGACTATTCGGTCCGATAAAGATGTACAGCAGGTGGTGCAAGAGTGGTTACACACGCGACGAGGAGCATTTTTCCCCCCTACAGGAATCGAAGCACTTTATCGGCGCCGGAGGACTTGCATTGAGCGCAAAATGAAAATGAAACATATGTTCCTTATTTTTTCAGAATATATTTACCAAAAATAAAAATAAAAATAAAATACATTTAAGGTTTTGATTTGAAACCACCTCGTATAACTGGTGTTGTCACATCTTGCTTCTTGCCATCTTTATTTCTGGTCTTTTCTCTTGAAGTTATATTTATAATTCGTCGTAGGTATTTCATATTTAAAAAAAACACACACATAAAATTATTGGTTTCAATTTATTAATTAATATATTACCAATCCTGTTAACCCGTACAGACATATCCTCGTTGTAACATACACACTTAGTTTTTAAAACAAACCCCATCCTAGCTTCACACCATACTGTCTTCTTACCTCGAACACACACACACACATACACACACACACACACAAACACGTCCCACATACTCCCTCCACACACACACACATGGGCCCCCGAGGTTGCATCTACACAGCCTGGTCAGCAACACACACACACTCACTCACACACACACACACACACACACATACACGGACCCACAAGGTAGCATTCACACCCCCTGGTCATCAACATACACCGACTCACTCACATACGGACCCCCGATGTAGCAATCACACAGTCAACACACATCAACATCCACACGCACAAACACGCTCCCACACGGGCCGCCGAGGTAGCATTTACACAGTCTGGTCATCAACTCACACACACAATCAACACACTTACACACACACACACACACACACACACACACACACACACACACACCCACGGAACCCTGAGGTAACATTTAGACAGCCTGATCATCAACACACACACACACACATGGACCCCTGATGTAGCAACTACACAGCTTTGTCATCAACACACACACACACAGACGCACAAACCCCCGTGGTAGCATTCACACCGCCTGGTCATCAACACACGAGTCACTGCATCCGTTCCTACACACGATCCGGGTGGCCGCCGTGGAGGCGCAGCTGTCATAAAACTGCATCCGGGTCCCGGGTAATGGCCGGATCTGAATGTCCTCGAATGTCTGGTTCAGGTGCCGAGTGCTGCTGTTGCTCCCACTGCCAGACCCCAGCTGCACTGAACTGTTGGCGTGCCTGAACCTGGTTCTTTTGTTGGCCAGTACATCTGTCGGCATCTCGCTGGCCGAATGTGAGGATGCGTTCCTGCGCCCTGAAATGTAAAGATATACCGGAAGTTAGGTAACAGTGTCCATTTTGGGAATCTCCGGGGCAAAGTGGGTACGCCATCTGCAAACGGGAAGGCTTAACGCGCTATAAATACTGTGGGTTTGATTCCGGGTCACGTCGTTCTGTTCAAGAGTGCAGTTTTCTCGGAGACTTCTGGGGGTCGTCGGTGGTGCTACGGAGTTCGTGCTCTGCGCGACACTATCGGCAGGCCGAACTGCGGACAAAGACCGAGCCCTATGGGATAAAACCTGGTGCAATCAAGCCGACCCTGATGCATTTCACACCATTTTAAACATTAGCCATTTTGAATCTTTTTTGCTTACACCTTGAGATATCAATATGGCAATGACACCACAAGCAATTGTTCTACTACACAAATGTTTCAATTATAATGTCTTTCATTAATCACGTGGTTCATTTATTATGTCTTTCATTTATTACGTGTTTCATTTATCACGTGTTTCATTTATCACGTGTCAGTGACTAGAACGATGACATCGGCATAACACGGGTTGTTCACGGGTTGCCACGAACCAAACTTTCTTGTATTTATCTAATTATTTTGGAGGTCAGCATGGCCGAATGGATAAGAACGCGTGTTCTTAAACATCCGGTGTGCTGATTCCGAGGTAAGGCCTCGATATGGGGACGTAAGTTACAAGTACCTCTGAAGTCGGAGTGGATTCGCCTGATGGCGAAGGACAATGTTAATAGGGAAAGCTCATCCACACACAAAATTCAGTCCAGCACTACTCGTGTGTATGGGCTACGCTTGAGTTCAAAGCGAGCCAGCGCAACAATAAACAATAAAAAACATCTAATTATAATTCGCTTTAAAAATTGAACAGCTCGGGTGACAATACGCAACCCTGTCTAACACCTCGTTTAATGTGTTGACAAGATTCTAATTGGTTGTCAACTCTTATGGCTGCCCCTTGTTGCCAATACATGTTCTTTATTATTCCGAGATCTTTACCACCATTCTTTAACGTCCCCAACTTTGTAATCATGTCTTTGTGTTTCACCTGATCAAATGCCCAAGTGTAGTAAATAAATCAGAAATATTGATGTCTTTTAATGTCATTCAACCGGCTCTGTGGCGCAGGGGTTACGAACGCAGTTCGTAATCCCGTATACCGAGTTCGAAACACAGCTGTGGGCGATTTGGAAGCAGAACGCCTTGCGCTTGTTTTCATACAATGGTGTGAATGCCCGCCGTTTAGAAATCAATAGCAAGCTAATGAATGTAAACTTCACAAGAAATCACAAATATCCAAGAAATGATGGTGTTGACTGCGACGTCCTGTGAAGGATAAGCAACTAACTTCACTGCCAGTAAAAAAAAGACCAGGGGCAGATTGCAAAAGTGACCATGCACTAGTAATTTGGAAACAAAGAATATCACTGAAGAAAGTGAGACTTGGTAATATTTGCTGTGATGTCAGTTATTGTCTCGACTCAACTCAACTCAACTCAACTCAGCTCAACTCAACTCTACTAAACGCAACTGAACTAACCTTAACTCAAATCTACTTATGTAACATTAACTCAAGACAACTCAACTCAACTCAACTAAATCAACTCAACTCAACTCAGCTGAGCAAAGCTCAACTCATCTGAATCTCAACTCAGTTAATTTCCTCTCAACTAAATCAACTCAACTCAACTCAGCTTATCTCTCCTTAATAAACTCAACTGAATTCAATTAAATCAGCTCAACTCAACTCAGCTCAACTAAATTGAGCTCAGCTCAACTCAGCATAACTAAATCACATCAAATCAATTCGGTTTAGTTTAGTTTAGTTTAGTTTAGTTTAGTTTAGTTTAGTCGACGGATCAACATCACGGCACACGGGTGTAACCTATAAGTGCTCCTAAAAATCTTATCTTATCTTATCTTATCTTATCTTATCTTAATTTATCTTATCTTATCTTAGGCAACCTACCTACATGAGGTGAAGCACTTCTGACGCAACCTACCTACATGAGGTGAGGCACTTCTGACACAACCTACCTACATGAGGTGAGGCACTTCTGACACAACCTACCTACATGAGGTGAGGCACTTCTGACACAGCCTACCTACAGGTGAGGCACTTCTGACACAGACTACCTACATGAGGTGAGGCACTTCTGACACAACCTACCTACATGAGGTGAGGCACTTGTGACACAGCCTACCTACATGAGGTGAGGCATTTCTGATACAGCTTACCTACATGAGGTGAGGCACTTCTGACACAACCTACCTACATGAGGTGAGGCACTTCTGACACAGCCTACCTACAGGTGAGGCACTTCTGACACAGCCTACCTACAGGTGAGGCACTTCTGACACAACCTATCTACAGGTGAGGCACTTCTGACACAGCCTACCTACAGGTGTGGCACTTCTGACACAGCCTACCTACATGAGGTGAGGCACTTCTGACACAGCCTACCTACAGGTGAGGCACTTCTGAAACAACCTACCTACAGGTGAGGCACTTCTGAAACAACCTACCTATAGGTGAGGCACTTCTGAAGCAACCTACTTACTGCAGGTGAGGTACTTCTGACACAAACTACTTACTGCATGAGAGATACTTCTGACACAACCTACTTACTGCAAGAGAGATACTTCTGACACAACCTACTTACTGCAAGAGAGATACTTCTGACACAACCTACTTACTGCAAGAGAGATACTTCTGACACAACCTACTTACTGCATTTGAGATACTTCCGACACAACCTGCTTACAGTAGGTGAGATACTTCTGACATAACCCTCTTTCAACAGGTGAAGTACTTCTGACACAACCAACTTACTGCAGGTAAGATAGTTTTGACACAACATACTCCCAACAGGTGAAGTACTTCTGACACAATCATCGTACAACAGGTGGGGTACTTCTGACACAACCTACTTACGGTAGGTTATGTAGTTCTGACACAGCCAACTTACAGCATGTCAGGTACTTCTGAGACAGCCTACTTACAGCATGTCAGGTACTTCTGACACAGCCAACTTACAGTAAGTCAGGTACTTCTGAGACAGCCTACTTACAGCATTTCAGGTACTTCTGACACAGCCTACTTACAGCATGTCAGGTACTTCTGACACAGCCTACTTACAGCATGTCAGGTACTTCTGACACAGCCTACTTACAGCATGTCAGGTACTTCTGACACAGCCTACTTACAGCATGTCAGGTACTTCTGACACAGCCTACTTACAGCATGTCAGGTACTTTTGCCACGGCCTACTTACAGCATGTCAGGTACTTCTGGAAAGCACGCCTGAACTTGATCGACATGATGTTATAGAGTACGGGGTTAATGGCACAGTTCGCGTACACCATTGTTCTGGCAAACAACAGAAACCACAGGTTGAGGTACTTCTTCTGTGCGAAGCTGTTGTAGACCACCATTACACGGTACGGCATCCAGAGGCTGGCGAAGGTGACCACCACCACAATGAGCATCCGGACCACCTGTAGATGGAACAAAGCAGTTCTTAATAATTATAACCTGAGGAACTCACTATAAAGATGAGGAAGGATAAGGTCACTATATACCATAATACATAATATCACTATACATCATAAGGCCAAATTATCACTAAATACCATAAGGTTAAACATATCACCATATACCATAAGGTCACAATATCACTTTGTACCAGAATGTCATAATATCAATATACGCCATTATGTCAAAACATCACTACTCCTTAACCATAGATACATTAAATATATCATAAAATCTGACGAACGACAATGCCAATATCTCACTATATATTGACACATGATAATAGCATGTAGAAGCTTATACAACAACAGAGAATGCATAGTGAGAGGACATTGAGAACTCTTCACCATAAGATCTGGAGTACGACAAGGTTGTGTCCTGTTCCCTCTCTTGTTCATAACATATATAGACAACATATGTATAGAAACCAGTCAAACAGAGACCGCAAGAACACCGCATAACGAGAACACGGAAGAAGAACCAACTGCAAATCTAACCATTAGAGAACTCCTGTTTGCGGAAGACCAAGCACTGATAACAAAATCAGAAGCTGAATGCAAGACCACATGAATAGTCTAAATGAAATGTGTACGGAACATAACAAGAAAATTAGCACAAGTAAAACAGAGGTAATGACTGTAACTAAAGAAGAAAAAGCAACAACGATTCACCTAAACGAACATCCCTTGAAACAAGTAAAGAGTTTCAAGTACCTAGGAAGTATAAAATCATCAAATGGCAAATCAGAAGACGAGATCAAAAATAGATGCAATAAGGCAAACCAACTCATGGGACAAATGGCACCAATACTAAAGAACAAACATATATCAATAACTACTAAGAAAGCACTTTAAAGCACATTCTTCCTACGAACTCTATGTTACCAATGCCAAACCTGGACAATGACAGAAAAAGAGAAAATAAAAATCACAACAACTGAAATGAGATTCCTGAGAAGAATACTCTATGTATCAAGAAGAGATAAGATCAGACATGAAGAAATCAGGACTACTGTGGGGGTTATAGCTGCACTAGATTTTATTAGAAGGCAGCAAGTCAAATGGTTTGGCCACGCAAGTAGGTTACCAACTAACAGTATACCACAACAAGCAATGATGTACAGACCAGAGGGACGCAGAGGAAGAGGCCGACCACGTAAAAGATGGACGCAGTGAATAACAGAGTCCATGTGAACATCGATACATGAAGCCCATAAGCGGGCACTCTCCCGCAGTTTATTCTTCACCTCGACACCGCTATTTTACTATCCGCTGATGAAAGATAACGTTAATATATCACTATACTCTAACAAAAACAAACGTCAATATATCATTATAAACTGACCAAGATAAAGTCAATATATCATTATAAACTGACCAAGATAAAGTCAATATATCACTATACACTGACAAAAGATAAGGTCAATATATCTTGACTAATTTAATATCAAAGATTCAAACGTATGATTGGTTAGTTCAGCCTCTTTACACGCGTATATAGACACCATATTTATGTAGATGCAATCTTTATATATACACAACCTTTATATAGACACAATCTTTATATAGACACAACCTTTATATAGACACAATATTTATATAGACACTACCTTTATATAACACAACATGTTTGTAGATACAATCTTAATATAGACACAAACTTTATATAGACACAATATTTATATAGACACTACCTTTATATAGACTCAACATTTATGTCGATACAATCTTTACATAGACACGACCTTTATACGGACACTAATTTCTAATGAGATCTAGTGCTTTTTTCTCATGAAATCTTGTGCTGTTTTCTAATATAATCTAGTTCTTGTTTCGTTGGAAATCTCGTTCTGTTTTCAATAACCATGGTAAACATTCTTTACTTGTCTTTCTCAGTTTTTCTGCTAAGTTAATCCATTCTTTCTAGTTTGGTACTTTAATATTTGAGTCTCGAATATGCCACGTGGCCAAGCCATCTAGATATCTATCTTTCTGTCTTCCCCTTGTTATTTCCCCCTCAATCTTGACAGTTGTCACCAAGTTTTCCAATTTATTTCTTCTCATAACGTGTCCGAAAAAGCTCGTCTGTCATCGTCTAATTTCTCAAATCCAATTACGGTTTTCATTTGGTTTTTGTAGGACTTGCTCATTGTCTCTATGAAATAACAAAACGTGATTTTCCAGACATTTTTACAGAAGGTAGTTTGCCATTGATTTCCTCTTAGCAGTAGCCATCCGGATCGATGACAGTAGCCATTGTCTCCAAAAATAGATCCTCTGCCTACCGTCGTGAAACTGGAGACGATAGCTAACTACTATCTTTAGATTGCTCTTCAACTCCATCCACCATCGGCATCCACGACTTAATGTTTCCGTGAACGGAGGGGATTAAAATGAGTAATTCACCTTGTCCAAGGGTGCCCCGTAAAAGGGAAGGGGGCACCTTACTTCTCCTTTTATAGGGAATACTCCTTACCTGCCACACTGTTCGTCCAACTGTACGGGCTAAATTTGTCCATGGGCCCAAGCAAATCTTACCTGTGTACGAGAGTCCGCCCTGGAGGAGACCCGATGTTGCAGCGATCCTCGGTTCGCCGTGACCTTCTCGATCCTTCTCAGGTTCCGACTCAGGTAGAGGATCCTCCCAATTAGCAGGTAGAGGATTGTGGCGATGAGCAGCGGGATGAAGTACATCAGGACCAGGTCGAACATGAAGAAGACCAAGTACGAGGATCTGGCTAAGCGGAACTGGCACTTCTGTATCGGGGTGTGGTTGTGGAATCGAGTTTCTGTTATAACTGCAGTGGGTAGGGGATTGGGAAGAATTGATGATAGAAACATAAAATACATATTACTAAGATATGTCGAGGCGTCGGTTATGCACTGGGTTAAACCACAACTATGCAAGCAGAAAGACATTATGGTTTCTTTAAAACTACCGTTTGGACATATAAATATACGACAATGGGAGGAAATTCAACCTAAGACTAAATATCATGACAGGGTAGACCAGGCACTAAGCCTTGGTCGGCAACTGGTCTAGGATCGAAGCTCCGACAGGCGGACAGTGAGAGCATCACTTTGCTGAACCGGAAACTTCTGCAGCTTGTCTTGTTCCGGACGTATTGGTGTTACCATTCCTCTGGAGTAAACTAGGCAGGACGAGCGAGGGATCAAACTGTCGATTTAATTTTTTGTTATTCAAACTGTCGATGTAATTATTTTGTTATTCAAACTGTCGATTTCATTATTTGTTATTAAAACTGTCGATTTAATTATTTTGTTATTAAATTTGTTGATTTCATTTTTTTGTTGTTATTCAAACTGTTAATTTAATTAAGTTTGTTATTCAAAATGTCGATTTAATTATTTTGTTATTCAAACTGATGATTTTATTATTTTGTTATACAAACTGTTGATTAAATTATTTTGTTATTGATACGCTTAACCCAATATACATAAAAATAAAACAAAAATTGTTAGTTGTATATCCTTTACAAGACGCAGCAGTCATCCTCAACATGTTTTGGCTGTTTGTGATTTCTGGGCAATTTAACGTTCCTATTGCTATTGCTTTCTGAACGACCAGCACTCGTACCATTTTATAAAAACAAACGCAAGGCGGTCTGCTACCAAATCGCCAGCAGCTGTGCTTCGAACGCAATATGCTAGATTACGAACTGCTCCTTTGTCACAGAGCCGACAATATACATAAAGCAATTTCAAATTTTGTAAACCATAATATTTGTATTTGTTCCTATTTATATTAAAGCATTGAATAATCTACAGGAAATCGAATAAACGGGTTTAAAAAGCTTAACAGGTAAGAGGGTGAACTTCATTCCACCTTGTTTGATCCCAGATGGCTCGGTCTCTTTCCGCAGGACGGCCTGATCAAAGCGTCGCACAGAGCACGAACTCCGTAACTCCAGTGACTATCCCCAGGAGAAAATTGCACTCGTGGACCGATTGATGTAGCTTAGTATCGAACTTTGGGGGGTACGGGGTGTCACGCATTTGTAGTACCTCCGTAACTCCAGCGACTACCCCCAGGAGAAAATTGCACTCGTGGACCGATTGATGTAGCTTAGTATCGAACTTTGGGGGGTACGGGGTGTCAGGCATTGGTAGTACCTTTGATAAGGATGACTGTCACGCTCTTTTCAGGGCACATCTCCCACTGGTCCAAGCCTGACATTCAGCTCACGCCTGTGGCTCCTAGTAGCTGTCAGCATGCGACAGCGGCCACTCCCCGGGCAACAGCTGTGACAGGCTGGCTAAACCAGGCGTGGGTAACAGATCTGGTGTCAAACCAATCGGTGAACTAGGGTATGCCTACCCAGCATGTGAAGACAGGGCTCGGCAGACTGCTCGGAAGAAATCATTGTTGATTCAATGGGGAAGACGGCGTTTACCCGCAAAGCGTTGTAGCACGTAATGAGCACGACAAGGCACGTAGAGCGCCCTGGTCATCCACTGCACCTGTATTCGTCTCCAGTCGTCTTGACTTGTCTTGCCACTGGACTCAGATGGACTCAGGCGAGAGAGTGAGGTCGACGAATTGCGCAACTCTTCCTCACTTTAATCCAATTCATCGCGCAAGTCATTCTTCATCCAACTTCATATATCACCTTCAAGCCCTGTGGCGATGGGCGAGCGGCGAAGCGGCAGGCATGGGTACACTGGCAGCCGTAGTTGCAGACCTGGACACAGACGGCTCAGACCATATGGTCGTCTTCAACTGACCGGAGCAGCAGTGGGATTCGGCAACCCCTGAGCGACTGAGCAGCCTTCTATAGGAAAGCACTGCTCACCTCCATAGTATGAGGAAGGGGCTAAGAAAGGTGCCATAAACATTGTCTGCTCCATCATTACCTAACCAGCTAGCCGCGGTTGGTGGGTACTCTATACTGCGGTCGACATACAAACAAAGTAAAAATAGGTAAAGCTAAAAGAGCAAACCATATTCCTTTGAGAATCAGAACTTAGAATGTACGCACCCTACGTGATAGAGACGGCGCGTCGGGCTCAGGAAGGTGAACAGTACTGATTGGGAGAGAGCTGGGCAGGTACACCATCGACATTGCAGCCTTGAGCGAGAAACGACTTGCAGAAGAAGGTCAAATCTGTGAAGTAGGTGCCCGCTACACATTCTTCTGGAGTGGAAGGAAAAGCGAGGAAAGACGCCAATCCTGTGTGGGTTTTGCCATTAAGTCGGCCCTGGTTGGTAAACTAGCTGAATTTCCGAAGGCTATAAATGACAGGCTTATGACCATCAAGTTACCTCTGCTGAAAGGAAAGAAGCATGCAACCATCGTGAGTGTCTATGCACCAACCATGACCAATGAAGATGACGTTATAACCAAGTTCTATGAGGACCTGCACAACGTATTAACATCTGTTCCCAAAGGAGACAACCTTATACTCCATGGGGACTTCAATGCCAGAGTAGGCAAGGACACCGCCTCTTGGAGTGGAAAGTACGGAGTCGTAAATTGTAACAGCAATGGACTCCTCCTGCTCCTTCAGGCCCGTGCCGAACACGATCTGCCGATCACTAAAACAATTTTCCTTCTTCCCATGAGAAATATGACATCGTGGATGCACTCTCGCTCGAAACACTAGCACCTCATTGACTATATCATCGTCAGGAGGAGTTACAGACAAGACAGTTCGGGTGACAATACCCATGTGTCCCATAAGGGAAGCAAAGAATAGTAACACTGTAGCCTACCACGCATGTCGTAAGAGGCGACTAAGGAGGTTTGATGGTCCCGTCGCCCTGCTACTGAGTGAGTGCGTGGCGCGACACTGTGAGCTGTGAGTTTCGTGTGAAATGCTTTTTGAATCTGCCTGAGGTTCTTTGGAACGTGACTGCATGTTCGGAGTGATGGCAGGTGGCTATGTCCCAGAGTTGACCGGTTTTTGCTTTATGCAGAAATGCGTGGCTGCTGGGCTTCTGGTTGACTGCCACTGCCATCAGCGATGAACTGTATTTTCGTGGACTGTGTGGGTGAACATCTAGGAAACATTCAGATAGGAAAATACTGCCGATTCCATCAGAGATGAACTGGGTGTTTCGTGGGGGACTGGTGTGTTGACATTCTGGTGGCGGCATTATGCACAGTGTATCTGTGCGGGCTGTTGTTTGTCGAGACTCCTGTCTTTTCCACTTTTCACATTGGGCAGTGGGGAGCGTTTTGTGTGATATTCACTGGCACAGGAACGGAGCATAATGGGGACGATCCGTTGCTGTGAAGTTGGAACTGCGACTAACTAACTAACTAACTAACTAACTACCCATGTGTGGTGCCGAATGTTGGACAGACTATCGTTTCATTATCTCGAAAATAAACATACACATCAAACTACCATGATCGGCGTCCTCAAGGGGTAAAATGAAAAGAAAATGTCACCCGCCTAAACAGCAACAAAATGCAGCTGTCGTTGGAAAATGTGCTTGAAGACCGTCTTAAGCCCAATGCTGCAGCTTACCTTGATGTGGAAATAGAGAGTGGAGAGCCCAAAAGGACATAATTTACAACACTGTTATGGAAATCCTGGGTCCAGCCCCCCGAAAGCATAAAGACTGGTTATATGAAAATTCCGAAGACATCAACCAATTGCTGGCCGAGAAACATCTCCTGCTGAAAGCATATTTGAATGACCCGAAGTCAACATTAAATAAAAATGATGCCTTCAATAACATTCGGAGAGTAGTGCAGCAGAAACTTCGGCACATGCGGGACTCCTGGCTGAGCAAGAAAGCTGATGAAATTCAAGGCTTTGCTGACAGACATGATATGAAAAACTTCTACGACTCACTGAAAGTGGTCTATGGTCTTACATCACCAGGCATAGTTCCCCTCCTCAGTGTAGATGGGGGAACATTAGTCACCAATAAGAACGAAATCTTTCAACGCTGGGCAGAGCATTTCAGCAACATCTTAAATGCAGCTTCCTTCTTCGATGATGAAACCATCAACTGCCTTCCTCAATTTCCCACTAATCATAAACTTGATGACCTGCCAACCATAGTAGAAGTAAACAAAACCATCCAGCAACCTTCCAGTGGAAAGGCGCCTGGTGCTGACTCCATCCCAGCAGAGATATACAAGGCAGGTGGGCCGGTCCTAATAGAGCAGCTTCACCGTCTTTACAAACAAATGGGTGAACGAGACCATGCCACAAGATTTCAAGGACGCGTCGATAGTCCACCTTTACAAACGTAAAGGAAACCGCCAATCCTGTGACAACCACCGAGGCATCTCCTTGCTTTCAATTGCAGGGAAAATACTCGCCAGAATTCTTCTCAATCGCTTCACGGCCCATCTCGATCAAGGTCTTCTTCCTGAGAGTCAATGTGGCTCCTGAAAAAGAAAGAGGAACTGTTGGCATGATTTTCTCTGCAAGGCAGCTGCAAGAGAGATGTCAGGAACAGAACTCCGAAATGTTCTCCACTTTCGTTAACCTTACCAATGCTTTTGTTACAGTCAGCAGAGAAGGACTGTAGAAGATTATCGCGAAATATGGCTGTCCACGAAAGTTTGTCCAAATAGTGCGGCTATTTCATGATAGTATGCAGGCAAGAGTACAGGAAAATGGTGAACTCTCTGAGCCCTTTCCTGTCACCAATTGAGTGAAGCAAGGTTGTGTTCTGTCACCAACACTGTTCAGCCTCATGTTTTCAGCTATGCTGACGAATGACAACGACATTGGAATAGACATCAACTACGGCACGGATGGAAAGTTGTTCAATCTCAGAAGGCTGAAAGCTAAAACCAAAACTAGCATCGACACCATCAGAGAGCTCCTGTTTGCTGATGATTGCGCTCTATATGCCAACTCAGAGGTAGACATACAACACAATGTTTCAGCTTTCTCACATGCCTGTGCCAACTTTGGGCTCAATATCAACTTGGAGAAGACTGCAGTTATGTACCAGCCAACTCCAGGGAATAATCACACCGTATCGAATATCAAGGTTAATGGTCATATACTAAATGTTGTGGACAAATTCACCTATCTTGGCAGCTCTGTGTCACAAGCTGCCACAATTCATGACAAAGTGAATGCAGGAATCTCCAAGGCCAGCGCGGGCCTTTGACAGACTGGACAAGAATTATGGGACAGAAGTGGAATGAGCCTGCAAACAAAGCTGAAAGTCTATAAAGCAGTTGTATTATCCACACTGCTATATGCTTGTGAAACCTGGACTGTTTATCAGAGACACTAGGAAATTAAACCACTTCCACACATTCTGCCTTAGGAAGCTATTGAAGACTAGATCCCAGACACTGAAGTTCTAGAAAGAGCATCCATGCCCAGTATCCACATTCTACTAATGAAGAATCAGATTCGCTGGGCTGGTCACTTGACTCGCATGCCAGATCACTGGCTCCCTAAACAAATTTTTTACGGCAAGCTGCGTTGTGGTAAACGCTCGTAAAACGGCCAGAGGAAACGCTTTAAAGACACTCTGAAAATCTCACTGAAAGCTTTTAGAATTCATCTTGACACCCGGGAGACTGCTGCCAAAGACCGAAATTTGTGGCGTACATCATAACGCAAGGGTGCAGTCACTTGTGAAGCAACCAGGACTGCAAGAGCTATGAAGAAAAGGTTGGACAGAAAAACCACTTGAGGAGATCCTCCCCCTCGAACGTCAGTTTTTGAACACATTGTCAAAGAACATTTCGAGCCAAAATAGAGTCCATCATGCGACAATCAGCCATCTTAAAACTCACGGCTCCATACTTTCAACCCCACTGGATGAAATGAATGGTCATCATCATTCTTGATGGACAAACAACAACAACAACAGTATCGAACTTAAAACCGTCGGATTACGAAGCAGGCGGCATCACCACTTCGCCACGGACACTCCAATGAATTTAATATAAAATGCATATTGAATGAATATGAATTGAATATGTATTGAATATGAATTGAATATGAATTGAATATGAATTGAATACAATGAGAACAACTTGGAAGGTTAACGCCTAAAGAAGTCGGGTGTGTCGACCGATACACAATGTTTACGTCCAAAACAAACAAAACAAACGAAGAAGAGGAAGACATATTGGAAACATGTTAATACGGGATCACATTAATGTGTTTCAACAGTTGTTGTATATACAATATATGATGGATATAGGCTGGCAGGTTGAGTGACTTAACAACATTACTTGAGCACGACTCGAGAAACTTCGGCACGACACTACAAATTTCGGCAAGAAACTACAAACGTCTACACGACACTACAAACTTCGACACTTCTGCACAACACTACGAGATTCGACACTTCAGCACGGCACTATAAACTTTGACACATTACAAACATCGATATTTCAGCACGACACTATACATTCCAGCACAACAGTACAAACCTCGACACGACACTGTAAATTTAAGCACGACACTATAAACTTCAACACGACACTATAAACTTCAGTACGACACAACAAACGTCAACACGACACTATAAACTTTAGCATAACACTATACACTTCAGTACGACACTAAAAAATTCAACACTTTAGCACGACACTATAAACTTCGACACTCCAGCACGACACTGAAAACGTCGCCATGACACTACACACGTCGTCACACTACAAGCTTCAACACTTCAGCACGACACTGGAATCGTCGATACTTATGTTCACCACTACAAACTTCTACACACTACAAGCTTCAACACTTCAGCACGACACTGGAATCGTCGATACTTATGTTCAACACTACAAACTTCTTCACGACACTAACACTACAACACGACACTACAAACTTACAGGCGACGTTGCATACTTCGTCATAAGACTACATACTTCGCCACGACAAAACAAACGTCGTCACACGATACAAACGTCGTCACAAGACTACAAACTTCGACACAACACTACAAACTTCGACACGGCAGTACAAACTTCGGCACAACGCCTACAAAAATGGTTGCTGATCCCTGCTCTAAGGTCAAGGTTCTTCTACTAATTCCTCATTCAGCAATTTGACACACAGCAAGAGATGGAAGAATAATCTCGAGGCAACGACGGAATAGAAATATCTCAAAATCGACGACAAAGAATGAAAACCTCAGGTAGAAAAACGACCAGAGATTCACAAATACAGGATTTAACGAGTTCTGCAATGCGCCTTAGGGTGCAGGGGAGCACAAAATAGAGTTTAAGAGGTCAGAGAGGAAATGAAAGACAATTAATGTACGTGGAAAAATAATCAGTTTAAAGCCACAGACCCGCACAAAAAGAATAATTATGCGCAAAGTAATTATTATTATCGCCTACCCACAATTCACTTGACATCGCTACAGATTTCCCCACAAGGCAAAGCTGTGTGGAATTTGCATCAAGATGGAGAGGGAAGACGAGAGAGAGGTTAACAATATTGGTAAAGGACTCTTTTAGAAGATTAGCAGCTAGAGCAGGGGTCACCAAACTACGGCCCGCGGGCCGGATCCGGCCCACCACGCCAGTTCATCAGGCCCACCGGCGGTACTCGAATTGCTAGATAAAACGTATGGAACACGAGACGTATTGATACAATTTAAATTTAAATATTAATTTTAGAATACTATGAGATCTTCACACCTCCTGGTTGCTATGTGCCTTAAATTTACAGTTTTTAATTTTAAATTATTGTATCTAGATTACCTTTTTTATTATAATGTTTGCTTATTTTGCGCCATCCCAAGTCTTTCTAGGCTCATGGTAGCTCCGCCTACGCTTAGACGTTACCATGGCTTCCATGGCAACACACATAAACAAGCATATTTCCCGCCCCAAGATGTGTCCGACGCTCCAGAAATATTTACTTCTTTTTGCCTGTCATACATTCTAGAGGTATGTAACAATGATTTCTTTGTTTGACAGTGATAGGTAAGTAAACTACAAGTGTGAATTAAGGCAGCAAATTAGCAAACATAGCATAAAAATGCCATAGAAGCCTCGTAATAATAAAAAAAAAATATCCTCAGCTCAGAAAAATTCTCCGGTCAAGGTGTTAATCGAGCTTGCCTCTAGGTCAGTGTTTTTCAACTTTTCTACTGAAAAGGCAGAAACGACACTACTGGAGCAGACCCTTACG
The DNA here is from genome assembly GCA_014155875.1 of Cepaea nemoralis. Lineage (NCBI taxonomy): Eukaryota > Metazoa > Mollusca > Gastropoda > Stylommatophora > Helicidae > Cepaea > Cepaea nemoralis. Next base: position 5,279 of record JACEFZ010010223.1, on the reverse strand, counting down.
CAAATATTTACGTTGCTCAAGGAACTCTGTGCGATGATCCAAGTGTCTGTCCTACTTTATGTAATCAACCAGATGGGCATAAATGTTGAACTTAGGCGATTTCGGTCTGTTTCCGCGAAACTCCGGTTGAAAAACACTGCTCTAGGCTGTTTAAAGATGAGTAGTAGCATCCAAGATGGCGACACGATGACTCGTTGTTCTTGGGGGAGACGCTGTTCAGTGTTTTTCTGTGGATTCCCTATGGAAATTCCCGTGAAATTCGTGTGGATAGTGTTTTTCCTTTGGATTATGTGATGTTATTTCGTGTTCGTTAATTGGAAGTGTTCAAAAGAAGCCACGGAAGGCAGGTGGTGGATGAAATTATAAGGGCAGCCGACATATATTTGTTGGTTATGGTCTCGAGTTTCGCGACGGCAAGCTTTCTCTCTTTCGAGAGACAATGATTGCGGTCATCCGGCCAGTATGGTCACTGACATAGAGGAAAGCAACGGCAAACTACCGCTTTGAAATTGCCTAGTTTATTATGATTCGCTTAAAGACTGATCATCGCAAGACAAGGACAGAGACATTAAAATTAGGAACATGGAACGTTAGGACGTTAGAGAAATTAGAGAACATAACACAAGAAATTCAAAGAGAAAAAAATAATATATTAGGTGTGTGCGAAACGAGATGGACAGGAGCAGGCATCAAGATACATAAAGATTTTAAGATTATTTATTCTGGAGGTGAGGATCGACATAGGGGAGTGGCAATAATTTTGGACCGGAAAACATCAACGTCTGTTCAGGGATATTGGGCCGTGTCGGACAGAGTTCTACTAGTTAAATTGAGTGGCAGACCTTTTAACATAAATGTTATTCAAGTATATGCCCCAACAGGAGAGTCCAGTGAAGATAGTGTAGAGGAATTTTAATAATGACATAGAGTCTGCCTTAAAGAAATGTAAAAATTCAGAAATAAACATCATAATAGGGGACTTCAATGCAAAAGTAGGAAATCAAGGGGATAGATACACAGTAGGAAACTATGGTTTAGGAGAGAGAAATGAAAGAGGATACAGACTAGTAGAGTGGGCAAAAGAACAGGAAATGATTGTAGGAAACACCTGGTTCAAGCAACACCCTAGAAGATTATGGACCTGGAGGAGTCCTGATAGCAGGATTAGAAACCAGATTGACTACATTCTCATTAGCAGAAGATTTAGAAACGCGCTAACAGTAGCAAAAACAGTTCCCAGTGCTGATTGTTATAGTGACCACAGACTACTCACAGGAACATTGAGGATAAAGTTGAAGAAAGTCAAGTATACAACAGGGAACACTAAATATGATTTGTGTACATTGAGTAATGACAAGGAAATACAAAACAAATTCAACATAGAAGTACAGAACAGATTTGAAATATTGTCTGATCTAGAGATCCTATTCCAGGATGTGGATGATCAATGGGAAATGTTAAAGAATTCAATAAATGTGGCTGCAGAAACAACTATTCCAAAATTAAAGAAGGTGGGTCGTAAGAAATGGATGACTGAGGAAATTTTACACTTAATGGAAACAAGAAGACTCTACAAAAATAATCCTGCCAAATATGAAGAAATTCACAGACAAGTCAGAATATTATGTAGGAAGGCAAAAGAATCATGGCTTGAGGAAAAGTGCTTAGAAATTGAAAAACAACACAACAGTCAAAATACCAAATTAGTGCACAAAAGAATTCAGGAACTTACTAATAAAAGAACAAGTACATCAACAGGCTGTCTAAAAACTAAAGATCGCAAAGTCATAATAGAAAAAGATCAGATTCTACATGTATGGACAGATTATGTGAAAGACCTGTATAATGATAACAGAGAGGAACAGTATGCTATTAGATTTAATAATGAAGGACCAGCAATTTTAAAGATGGAGGTTCAAAATGTTCTTAAGCATATGAAAGCTGGCAAGGCCCCCGGTGCAGATAACATCACAACAGAAATGATTAAAGCTCTAGAAGAATTTGGACTAGAGCAAGTCACTAGACTGCTGAACACATTATATGATACTGGAGATATACCTTCTGAATTATGTAATTCTGTATTTATTGCAATCCCAAAGAAATCAGGAGCCTTAGAATGTGATCAACATAGAACAATTAGTATAATGAGTCACATCACAAAGATTTTGTTACGAATTATCATGCAAAGAATGAGGAAGAAAATACAACCTGAAATAGGGGAAGAACAATGTGGTTTTGTAGAAGGAAAGGGTACAGTAAATGCTGTGTATATGCTGCGAACAGTTATTGAACGTGCTTTAGAAGTAAACAAGGATATACATCTTTGCTTTATTGACTACACAAAGGCTTTTGATAGAGTTAGACATGTCAACATTGTGGATATGCGTACAGATCTACAAATTGATGGGAAAGACATTAGACTTATAAAAAACATATATTGGAAACAACAAGCTGTCATAAGGATTGATAATGAAGTAGGACAATACCAACCTATTAAGAGAGGTGTTAGGCAGGGATGTGTAATGTCTCCAGATCTTTTTTCCCTATACAGTGAAAATATTTTCAGAAATGTAGAAGACTTAAATGGAATCAGCATTGGAGGACGAAACATAAATAACATTAGATATGCAGATGATACAGTATTGATTGCAGACAATGCACAGAATCTGCAATAATTAGTAGACGCTGTGGTTGTACACAGTGAGCAGCTGGGGTTGGAATTAAATTGTAAGAAGACACAGGTTATGGTCGTCACTAGGAAGAACGAAGTACCACAATGTAATATACAAGTAAATGGGAATATTCTTCAACAAGTGAATCGGTTCAATTATCTCGGAACAGTCATAACATCTGATGGCAGATGCCTTGAAGAGATTAGAACAAGAATCGCCATTGCGAAAGTAGCCTTTAGCAAGATGAAAAACATTCTGACCAATAAAATGATGTCAATTGAAACGAGAAAAAGAGTGTTGAGGGGATACATAGAGCCTGTTCTTTTGCAGGGATGTGAAACTTGGACAATGTGCAGTCAAGCAGAAAAACATCTGATGGCTGCAGAAATGTGGTTTCTGAGGAAAATGCAAAGAATACCATGGACAGATAGAAAAACCAATGACCAAGTACTACAAGAGACAAATGAAAATCGTAGATTGATTAGAGAAATTAGACGTAGACAGTCAAAATTTTTTGGACATATTATGAGAAGAAATGGACTGGAGAACTTAGTGACAGCTGGCAAGATCGAAGGGAACAGACCAAGAGAAAGACCGAGAGGAAAATACCTGGATGGCTTGGCCACATGGCATGGACGAGACAGGAACACTGAGCTGATCCACGACTCTGGTGATCGAGTGAAATGGCGAATCATGACCGCCCACGCTTTCCGGCATGGCACATGATTGATTGGTTGAGGCTGTTTATCTAGGCCGGCCCTATTTATATATTTTGCAAACCTTATTATGTGCTATATTCTATTAACAAAGGTACCTATACACTTTGCATGTACCTTTGGTGAGCCGTAGCTTGAGCAGTGACCCCTAGTCCTCTGCTTTTCTTGTGTTTCAATAGGATTTTAATTCTGTTTTTAATTCAATGTCTTTTTCATTTTCAGATCCCGTTTACTTCACCCTTCATTATGGCTACTAAGAAAAGAACAGTGGACGTTTTCAATGAAGAATGAGGGAGTGAAGTACTTCTTTGTGGAAACAATGGACCAGAAAACCAGTTGCGTAATATTCAGCGAAATTGTTGCCGTTTTTGAGTACAATCTTCGGTGAAGCAATCTTCGTCACTGTGAAACAAAACATATATCAACATATTCAAAGTTTTCTAGAAAGTTATGCTCCGAGAAATATGAGTCCGTGAAACGTGTTTTAGAAACACAAAGAAATCTCTTCACGAAAAAGTTTGCTGAAAAGGAATCTATCACTTGTACAAGTTACAACATAGTGCATACGATGGTAGAACGAAGGAAACCGTTTACTGATGGTACCTTCATTAAAGAGTGTATGATGGAAGCAGCAAATGACTTGTATCTTGAGAAATCCGATTCGTTTGGAACTATCAGCCTTTCGGCAAGTTCAGTTGTGAGGAGAACAGAACAGCTTGGAGAGAACACGGTGCGACAGATACGCGATAAAGCTAGGAACTTGTGGTATTCTCTGGCGCTGGATGGGTCTACTTATCTCTCGAGTACGTTAAACTTCTTGTGTTCATTCGCGGTGTCAGTTTGGACTTTCAGATAACGGTTGGCACCCGTTTGAAGCATGCATGGAACAATAACTTGAAAATAAATTTTCGTGGAAGTGCAAAATAATTTGCAAGACTTTAACCTTCAGTGGAATCAGCTTCGAGGTGATACAGTTGTTGGAGCAAATAACATGGCTGGAGTGAGAAAGGGTCTGGTGGTGCAGATCAGGACTCAGTTGTAAGATTTGCAAATTCCTGGCGCTCTGTTCATAGATTAGAGAGCACTCTATAGGAAAGACTTAGACATTTCTTGTGTACTCAAACCAGTCGTTTCTGCTGTGGACTTCATTCGGGGACATGCACTCAGTCACCGTCAATACCAGGCTTTTCTTGAAGAAATTGAATCTGAATTATGTGACTTGCTTCATCACACATCAGTGAAATGGCTCAGCTGAGGTAAAGTCCTGTTTCGCGTTTACAAGCTCCAAAACGAAATAGATGTTTTCCTCACTGAAAAAGATTGCGCTGATCCACACTATCATATCCAACCTGGCTTCAAGTTGTCCTTTTTCGTCGACATCATATCCCACATGAATGAACTGATTTTGAAACTTCAGGGAAAGGATAATCTCGTCTGCGATCTCTACAGAATCATCAAAGGATTTCTGAGAACTCTGTCATTTTTTGAAGCACAACTGGAAGGAGAAGAATTTTCTCATTTTCGCTGTTTCAAAGAGTTTTGCGCTACAATTGCTGAATATGGCAACCTCAAATTAAAAAAAAATAAAAATATTCGTGACTTGACGAAGCATTTTTGGAGAGATTTTCAGATCTTGACAGATCTGGAAGTGACATTATTCTGTTCCAGAATCCGTTTGATTGTAACCTTGATGATGTGCCAATTGAACTACAGTTGGAGCTCATTGATTTGCAAGCAACTTACTTGTTGAAAGAGAAGCACAGAGAAGGAAAACACTTTGCATTTTACCGCTGCTTACAGGATGTTGAGTTTCCAAATCTGAAGAAATTTGCCGCTGGAAAGGCATCAGTGTTTGGAACAACTTATGTCTGTGAGCAAACATTTCAAAAGA
>JACEFZ010010222.1:0-30027 GCA_014155875.1 Cepaea nemoralis | reverse complement strand
TCTCAAATGTGATTACGGCGGTGATCCAGGCACTAATCCGTGAGAAGGTGAAGTGAGGCATGACACCTGTCAAGTATTGTACTTCCAAAGCATCGAAGCCCAAACTCGAGGCACTGAACTCTGGATTCATACAGATATCGGTCCAAGTCACAGTCACTAGGCTCCCTAAATCTGATATTGCCAGACCTGCAATATTAGGAAGTCAGAGGAAGTGGTATATTAGCTGGCAGTAATGCTAATAAGTCGAATGGTATTGTTGGCGCCTCTTACGTGCACGACTGTGAAACACAAAGCAGTGTACCACTGCGTGATGGAGACCGCGGTAGAGTAGGGTCTAGAGTATCGCGTCCGTGCCGGTGGTCATGAAGTCAGTTCGCATCGGTTCGACTCTGCATAACATGGGCGCAAGGAAGTGGCTTGGGAGGTAAAGACGGTCGTCACGTTGCCTACCACCGAGTGACCATTGGTCTATCAATTATGGATCTAGTACCATCTGTACAAAGCTCGTGGTGGCGTATAATGGTCCTTTACTTATTTACCTAAGTACTTCCTTACTTACTTTCTATGTGATGACATCAGGTTCAGTAACATGCTTTATTTTGTTTCTAGTTTCCAGCAGGTAGCGCTGGGGAGATGTAATCAACACAAGTAAGATTACATAATCCTATTTTTATAAAAACAATGTTTGGGTGCAAAATATTTTAGATCTGATGTTCCATAAATGAGGACTGCTAAACCCAAATATCACATGTATTTATATGTGGCGGCTCTATATTTGTATATACAAGCATGTGTGTATTTCATTAATATTAGTACATTATTTTCTGTATACGGATCTGGGGGAAGGGGGAGAACTATCGCTATCTAGTCCCTAACAAAATGAAACTGCCTAAGAACCCCTATAGTGAATGTTATATCTGTATTTTTAATATTAAGGGAATTATAAGGGGAACACAATCAGAAAACGTGGAAGTATCCAAATTTAGATTCTGCTAGATGACCTATTCCACGCGGAGATGACATACCCATTTTAACTTTCATTCATATTTCGGATTCACCGCTAGAAGATGCGATAGCAGTGGCATGTGGAACGACACCTGACAGTGATTGGGATTTCGAAGATCATTTTCCAGCTTCTCAACGCTTCGACCAGTGTCAACTGAATGATCTAATCCGACATTTATATCTCGCCAAAGAATCTTCAGTACTATTGGCTTTAAGACTGATTGAAAGACAATAATTTACTGACCTCTGAAACAAAAGTTACATTTTATTGTAGCTTCTTCTTCTTCTTTCGTTCGCCTAATTATGTTTATAACTGCAATGTTGTCTCTTGTATGAATCTAACAGTCTTTTTTAGTTCAGTCAGCGGTCCATAGAGTTTATCTTCCACTGTTGTCTCTCTAGGCCAGAAGGTTCGCCTGGATATGTTGTAGTTTGGGCAATCCTGGAGTATGTGCTCTGCTGTCTGCGACGCCAAACCACATGTGCACATGGCTGAGTCACCAATCTTGAATTTTGTATACATGTGGTTGCGTAATCTATTGTGTCCTGTTCTGAGGCGAAGAAGAATGACCTGTTCTTGTCTGTCCATAACGTGGTAGTCGTCTTGAGTAAGGTTTGGTGGTCCTTCTGACTGATTTGATCATTCTTTTCTTTTGGTGGTATGTAATAGGCACATCTGGTTGTTCTTCTTGTGCTCCTTCCTTAGCCAATCGATCAGCTCTGTCGTTTCCGGGGATTCCACAGTGGGATGGTATCCACTGTATGGTGATCTTACGATGACTGCTAAGTTCAGAAAGTAGTGTCCTCAGAACTGGCAATTTCCCAGACAGGAGCGCCTCTATTACGGATTTTGCATCTGTCAATATCACCACAGGTTGTGTACCATGGCTGGTATTTTGTAATTTCTCTGTGGCTATCTTGATTGCCTCAATTTCAGCATCATAATTATGGCAGTACTTTCCTGTTGGAATTCTGGCCGTGTCTCTAGTATTATTTGGGTATTCTATATACACTCCCGCTCCTCCATTTCGAACAGCATTTTGTGCTGACCCATCTGTGTAGACTCGGATCCAGAGGTCCTGTGGGTATTCGTCATCAAGGAAGCTGAGAGTGGCTGTTCTGCGCTGTACACTGTTCTGTTCTTCCTTGTCAAATATTCCTCTCACTTTTGACTGGATTTGTAGTGATATTCTATGTTCATCTTTCCACGGGGTTCGCTCTGGAATAGTTGTCAGGGGGATATCAACTGTGGGAAGATCGATGTTTTCTCTGCAGAGTTGTTTGGCCTGGTGGATGAAACTACTTCTTTTCAACCGCCCCATAGCTAAGTTTTCAAATCTGTTATTCATAGGGTGGCCTGGCAAGCTGAGAAACTTTTCTGCTTGCATTAGTGTTTTTGTATCTATGCGTTCTCTTAAAGCTTGTGTCCTCCCCATTTTATCCATTGCTACTATAGGGGTTGATTTCATCCCTCCTGTGATGACTCTAAGAGCTTGATTTTGCACCTTGTCCAGCTCCTGCAATGTAGTTTTTGATGCTGAACACCACGCAGTTGACCCGTATTCCAAGTGTGGTCGTATGCTCTGTTGATAAACTTTGCTAAGTATTTTCCCACTGGCTCCCCACGTGGTTCCAGTTAGCTTTCTCAGGATGGCAATTTTCCTTCTGGCTTTTGCTACTGCTTTTTTTATGTGTTTTCTCCATGTCAGCTTGTCGTCGAATGTTACACCAAGGTATGTTGGTTCCTTATCTTCTCTTAGGGGTGTTCCATTTATCTGAATGCTCCCTGCCTTTTGTTTCGGAGAAAGGGTAAATAGAGTGGTGCTGCACTTGTCAGTGTTTATGCTGATACACCATCTATCCGCCCATGCAACAAATGTATCTACAGCTCTTTGTAGCAATATGGTGGCCACTGATGCATGTTCATTTGCGCTCCACAAAACCAGGTCATCAGCGTACATTGCCGCTTTAATTCCATTGGGTAGATTAGCAACAAGATCATTGATGAAGATTAGAAAAAGTGTTGGGGACAGGACTCCGCCCTGGGGAACACCGTGACGCAATAGAACTTTCTTGCTCTTGAGACCGTCTATCTGTACTCGGGCTCTTCTGTTGTGCAAGTATGCTTTTACCCATTTGTACATTCTTCCATTGACTTTACAGTTTCTCAGTTTCTTCATCAGACCTTCTTTCCAGACTTTGTCAAAGGCTTTCTTCAGATCTATCCAAGCCGCAAGTACCAGCTTCTTCTCTTGGAATGCATCCTCAACTTCTTGAGAGAGGTAGGTTGTCTGATCTTCCGTAGAGTAGCACTGCCTAAAGGCAGCCTGTTGTGGCACAAGGATGTTTTCACTTTCAATGTACCACTGTAGTCTGTGATTGATGATGCGTTCCATTGTTTTGCAGAGACAACTGGTGAGGCTAATGGGTCTGTAGCTGGAGGCAATGGAACTGTCTTTCCCAGATTTTAGGAGGGGTATCATGATTGCTTCTCTCCAGACTTGTGGAACACTGCCTAAGGTCCATGTATTATTAAAGATCTGTAGCAGCTTTGTTTTGGCCTCTGTTTCTAGGTTCCTGATCATTTCATTGGAGATACCATCAGCTCCTGGTGATTTTCTCATTTTCAGTTTTGAAATGGCTAGCTCCAGTTCACTGAATGTGATAGGTGTCTCCATAACCTCATGTACAACTTCCTTCTGTCCTGTATTTTGCCATTTCTCTCGAATCTCCTGTTGTTTCTCTGGACTAATTTCAATATTGTTATCTTGTGCGAATGAGTCCGCAAAATGGTCAGCTGCTTGCTTTCCTGTTAAGGTGTTTCCGTCTTTATGTAGCGCAATTTTTGAGTTTCTCCCTGTGCCCTCATCGTTAAGCTGTTTTATTAGCCTCCATAACTTTCTTGTGTCTTTTTCAAAGTTCAGTGACTCTGTTTTCTCCTGCCAGCTTTTCCGTCTAGCCTGCAGTTGGGCCCTTTGAAATTTGGCTTTTGCGTGCTGACATAAGCCTGGGTCACTGACATTGAGTTGAGTGACCGGGCAGGAGGAAGAATGGAGATGAGAGTGGGAGACAGTAAAGTGACTGACCTGGCTACGAGGAAAACAATCAACCCTTAGAAATAATGGGGCGGATATGAGTGGAAATCCCCAGGGGGGGGGGGGGTCGAAAAAGAGTTGTGTGTTGTGTGAAGTGAGGAGACTAAAATGTCAGAGAGAGAAGAGACCGACTGCGGGTCAGGTCGTTTAAGAGAGAGCTTCGTGTTGTGTTGTTCTCCGAGTTGTGAAGACAGGCCTGAACCAGAGTGGGTTCTATAGTTGAGCAGTGGCTCCAACCCAATGTGTGGGTTGTATTGTGGGAGATCCAGCCGTGGATAGTAGCTGGATTACCTGTCTTGTGATTGAGATAAGAGCAGGCCGTGAGAAGGCATTGATGTGTGCTGGTTAAATTGTGAGGAGGATATTTATATTCTATGGATGTACATTGTTTCTGGATGTATAAACCTGTTCCGTTTGTCCGTCTTATTTCTGTAATAAAGGATTATGTGCGCCAACGGAATCTTGTTTAATGCCTGGTGAATATGCACTGCGGGGGTGAGTTACATTGCAAGACAGATATCTCCATTGACACACCATGAGTATCGTTACCTAGACAACGACCATCACACAATAATATCATGAGCATATCATCGTAAGAACTTCGTGATATTATCATCAAGAAAACGTGTGACAATCTGTGAGCTCGTCCGATCAAGAACATCTGGGCGCTCGTCGCTTAGTAAGGAGTATCTGGAAGGCCACGTACGGTCAAGAACATTATAGAATGTGTTGTCATTCTGAGATATTTGTGTGCTCTTCGCGGAGAGAGGGTGGATAGTGGAGTGTGTCCACCTTATAAACACTTAGTTTTTCTCCGTGCGGGAACTGGCTACAGCAGTTCACGTCAAGTCCACTACAGGTGAATTGGAACCAACCATATCGCTGAAGCGAGAGGGGGTGATAAAGACACGCCATACAGACTAACCGGGAGAGTCCATTACGATGACAGGTAAAATTTGATACCAGGCAGTAGTGCTGATACTAGCAGAAGCGGCGATGAAAGACCAGTGTTGAATCCAGAGTGGCGAGGGCAGCGTGGGTGTGTGTAGAACATCGCTGTCGGTGATAATGACAGGATTGGGAACCAAAGATAATTGACAGGTGTGTGTGTGCGAGGCAAGCGCACCGTGTTGTCGCAAGTTGACTGGTCAAGATTTTTCGACGCAGTAAATAGGACGGGTGGAGACACCAGCGTCCAGGTACGAGGGGAAAGTTACGTTAACCCCTACCACAGCCGTGCTAGGGCAGAAGTGGAAAGTGTTTGTGTATGACGGGAAAAGTGTCCGGTCAGTTTACAGTGTGTATTAGTGTGACAAAGAGTACTCAGGTACTGACTTGAGGTGTCCGGCAAGGTCAAGGCCGTGGACAGTGGAAAGTTACTGAGATGTTCCATAGTGGAACTGGATAAACAAGCTGTTTTTGTGTGAAACAAGACTTTATGTTCGGCTTTGTTAAAAGCCCTTTGTGTTCATTACCTTATAATCAGCAAACATTTTGTCAACGATTGATGACGTGGCATCTCCGCGAACATAGTTGCATACAGTTGCCAAAAAGAACTGACTGTACAGAGTGAAAGCGTTGAACATTTATTGCCATTATTTTGATCTTTTCTTTTGGTGAATCTATAACATATATGATACAGCAAAGCGCCATCTCCGCAACGAGAGTAACAACATATCGAAAGAACACTTTGGATAATTATTATTACCGTCAACGTTTCCGACAGTTGGAACTTTTAATCACCACGTGAATTCAGGAACCACTCAACAAAACAACAAGTCGCTTTGAAATCCAGCGTCGTAGACATTTCCAGCCGAGGGCGAATAACTATTAAAACTGAACAAAAACTTTGGTAACTGAATAAAAAGAACTTTTGGCGACGGATTAATAGGCCCATATTTGTCGGCCAACCAGTTACACATGATTATTTTTTATTGTTTTGCTCCCATCGTCATATTTATTGTTGTCGGGTGTTACGCAATTATTTGTATGTGGTCCAGTGTTTGTCAAGAGTAGGGGATTTTTGTGTTGTTTCTCGAAGGCCGGGAGACAGGGCGAAAAGTTACTTTCTGAGGTGCACCATATATAATGTCTGGGAAGATAATCGAAAGGTCGGTTTATTTGGTTCTGCAGGGACGGTCCTGAATTATATAACGTGCCAGTTTGTGTTTGACTGTCAAATTTCTGTATAATTTTATGCTATAATTTTTTTTTCTTCTCTTTCTTCTTTTCGTTATATTTACGTATGATATTTGCTGTGTTCAGGATAGATGTTATTATCAGTGCACTTTTGTCGTGTCTACTATCTAGTGGTATCTGAGTCAGTTTATATTTTACGCGCACTGTGGATGTCCCTACACAAGCTTGTATTTGTTACTGTGGTTTATTTCTGTGTCATCATCGTCTCCGTGTACTCAGCTTGTGAAGTCTAGCGTTGGATAGTCATCACTTAGTGTTATCATCCATTTGTTTGTATATGTATCTATATGTATGTTTAACAATATTTCCAGGGACTTCATGAACTTGTGGTCATAGATATATAGATATAAGGGAGTATAGGTGATACTTCCCCCCTCACTACCTAGTGCTTATAGAGTGACTGGGTGAGTACAGAGTGATATTGTAGCACTACGGATTTACGTACACAGGGAGTGCGGGTGTACTTAGGGAAGTGACACAAAGACTAACAGCAGAGTCTGGACATTTATAGTTGGCTGATTCACAGCAACGTGTCCACAAGTACAAGATGCCTACTTTAATGGATTATATTGAAGCAGGTGAAAGAATAGGCCTGAAGGGTAAAGAGTTACAGGAGTATGCCGAAGCAAAAGAACAACAACAGACGGAAAGAGAGGAGAGGCATAATGAACGCGAGGCAAAACGTCTACAGGAAGTAGAGTTAGCTGAAATGGAAAACAAACGTCTACAAGAAGAGACACAAGTAAAACTAGCTGAGATGGAAAACAAACGTCTACAGGAAGTAAAGTTTAGCTGAAATGGAAAACAAGCGTCTACAAGAAGAAAAGTTAGCTGAGAGAGAACAAAGACAGGCTGAAATGGAAGCCAAGCGTCTACAGGAAGAGAGAGAGACACACATGAGAATGGAAATTGAGAAAGAGAAGATTAAGATGGAAGCGGAAATTGCTATTAAAAAGTTAGAATTTGCATCGAAGGGTCAAAGTGAGGAAAGTAGAAAACCGTCGCAGTCGTCACAGAGATTAAAACTGCCATATTTTACGGACCGGGATTGCCTTGAGGCCTATCTTTCGAGATTCGAAGCATCAGTGAAGGTATTAGGCATCCCAGAAAGCGAGTACGCAATTAGACTGGGCGAGTATTTAACGGGTAAGGCCCTAGAAACAATGTTTAATTTACCTGTAGAAGAAAGGAACAACTACACTATCTTACGTCAACGTTTGCTGACAAAATTCCAACTCACTGATCATGGATATAGGACAAAGTTTAGACAGTTAGTGCCAGAGACAAATCAAGATTTCACAGACTTTGTTAACACTGTAAAGAATGCATTTAACAAATGGATGGAGCTTGCAGAAGTAGGGAAAGATTTTAATAAATTAGTAGATCTAATGATAAGAGACAAGGTAGTATCTGCATGCAATTCTAATTTAGTAGCGTTCTTTGAGGAACGGAAGCCAAAGGACATAGACACAATGTCTCAGTTAGGGCAAAACTACATGACTGCACATCCTAACGTATCTATTGGGAAACTAATGAGTGAGGAAATAGTCTGTGCAGCGTACACTAAACAGGACCAGAATCCAGTCATCAGACCAAGGGCTAAAAGTGTGGATTCAGCACAGAAAGGTGAGCAACAAGAACTTCAAGATAATGGTTTCCGAGGAAACAATGTTGGTAGAGTAGGACGGTACCCATATAGAAGAGGGAACTTCCAGAGACGTCCAAATTATGCCGGATGTTGGAATTGTGGGAGCTGGAGACACAAGGCAGCAGAGTGTGATGCACAACCATCAGATGGACCAACGAACAACACTAAAAGAGAGATGACTTGTTTCAAAATGTGGAAAGAAGGGGCATATCAGCCATCAATGTAGGATGAGAGAAACAGAGCACTCAAATGCAGCGCAAGTAATTGAGACGCTGAACAATGAAGATTGTAGTGGGTGCAAACCTCTTTTGAAAAAGACAGTCAGCCAGTCCTAATATGTGGTCATACAGTAAAAGCAGGATCAGCAGTGCATGAAGGAGGAAGTCTGAAGCTGCATCAGGGAATTGTCAATGATGGACCAGCGTTAACAATTAGGGATTCCGGATGTACGTCTATCGGCAGTGAGGAGAAGTTTAATAGATCCCTCGGATTATACAGGGAAAAAGATTAGATGCATAACATTCAACGGCACAGTAGAGTTCTACCCAGTAGCCATAATAACAGTAAAAACACCATATATCAATGGAAGAGTGACAGCATGTGTTCTGGACTCACCAGTGGCTGATTTGATCATAGGAAATGTTATAGGAGTTAAAGATTGTACAGAGAGGAAGTAGTTTATTGGGACCGAAAATATAGTGTAAGCAGTAACGAGGTAGTTACCACAAGAGAACCTAAATTGGAGAGTATAGCTGAGGTAGGAGAGGCACTGGAAGTAGACACAGGAACTCAGGACAAGGATAGTACAGCGGAGCAGATGAGAGTGGATCCCATATATAGTGCTAGTGAATCCCAGAGACAAGATACTACTCTGAACAATGTTCCCAAGGGTGTAGGAGAGTAGAACACTAGGCAGTCAAAGAAAGGTAGATGGTACTTCGAGAGGAAGAACAATGTTCTCACTCGCAGGTTTTCAGAGAGCAGAACTGCACGTGGGCAAGGAGCAGTACCTTTAGCACATAGAGACCGATATACTAGAACAGCTCAGGATAGTGCATGTGCAGGGCACATAGGCAAAAGGCGTATGCAGCAGAAAGCAAGGTGCCAGGTATATGGGCCAAGATTGAATAAAGAGCTCAGACTAAACAGAGACTCAAGTGTAACGGTGCAATATGCAGATGGGAAAGTTGGAGCAAGGTCAAAGGAGTTTCGCGACATTACTGACCCAGGGCTAGGGATAGCAAACAGATGTTGTAATTGTAGAGATACCATGAGTCATGGGTACATGAAAGGTAGACACAGCATCGACAGGAATCAGAGGTGGGTTAATGCAAGAACAGAGCCACCTGATATAGGGTCGGTACACAAATAGTATTGTGGGGTCGTGAAGTAGTAAGAGACTGTGGGTACATAAGTATAATGCTTTTCTATGATGTATTATTATTATTATGTGATGTATTAGTTCATGCATTGATACACAAGATAGATGGTTTGTATTTATGTGTGATGAATATAGATGAGCATTTGATGTATTATGTAGTGTGGTAGCTAGAGTAAGGTGCAGCCATACTTAGGGCTACCCAGGCTATATGTCTGGGTCACATGTTTAGTAAGTTTAGTCTCCCAATATTTGAAAACGAAGTTTATATTTAAGAGTGGGGGTGATGACATAAGCCTGGGTCACTGACATTGAGTTGAGTGACCGGGCAGGAAGAAGAATGGAGATGAGAGTGGGAGACAGTAAAGTGACTGACCTGGCTACGAGGAAAACAATCAACCCTCAGAAATAATGGGGCGGATATGAGTGGAAATCCCCAGGGGGGGATGGGTCGAAAAAGAGTTGTGTTTTGTGTGAAGTGAGGAGACTAAAATGTCAGAGAGAGAAAAGACCGACTGCGGGTCAGGTCGTTTAAGAGAGAGCTTCGTGTTGTGTTGTTCTCCGAGTTGTGAAGACAGGCCTGGACCCAGAGTGGGTTCTGTAGTGAGTGTAGGCCTAAACCCAGAGTGGGTTCTATAGTTGAGCAGTGGCTCCAACCCAATGTGTGGGTTGTATTGTGGGAGATCCAGCCGTGGAGTGTAGCTGGATTACCTGTCTTGTGGATTGAGATTAGAAGCAGGCGTGAGAAGCCAGTGATGTGTGTGGTTAAATTGTGAGGAGGATAGTTACATTCTATGGATTACATTGTTTCTGTATGTATAATCATATTCCGTTTGTCCGTCTTATTTCTGTAATAAAGGATTATGTGCGCCAACGGAATCTTGTTTAATGCCTGGTGAATATGCACTGCGGGGGTGAGTTACATTGCAAGACAGATATCTCCATTGACACACCATGAGTATCGTTACCTAGACAACGACCATCACACAATAATATCATGAGCATATCATCGTAAGAACTTCGTGATATTATCATCAAGAAGACGTGTGACACGTGCTGATATTTATTGTGGTGCTCTTGGCTGGGATTGGCCTCTGCTTGTTTTCTACATATATCCACATCATTATGCAACTGTTCCAGTTCACTATTCCAGTAGGGTTTATAATGTATACGGGCTCCTCTTGGTATTGTTTCGCGTGCTGCCTGTAGTATGCATTTCCCAAACTCTTCAACTACTTTATTTATGTCCTTCTCAGTGTTCAGGTTTCTAACCAGTATGCTAGTGCGATGCTTGTACATTGCCCAGTCTGCTTTCTTGTACTTCCACCTCGAGATGGTGCTGCTTTCACTTACAAGCTCATTTTCTACAGTTAGAAAGACTGGCCGATGGTCACTGCCACAAGTTGTTTCCCAACAATTCGTGTAATGTTCCACTCCAGGTCTGGTGAATGAAACGCAAGGTCAGGTGTAGTTGTAGAGTGCCAAGATCTCGAATAGAAGGTATGTGGGTCAGACGGCTTGTTAATCAGGATGAATCTATTCTCATCCTGCCAATCTTCCAATCTCTCTCCTCTCTGGTCCATGTGATCATAGCCCCAGCTCTGCGAATGGCTGTTGAAGTCGCCACACACAATCATTTTTCCTTTTAATGGTAGTGTGTCCAGTGCCTGTGGGCGGTCATTTGGACAGTAGTAATTGATCAGGTGAAAGTCTGTTTTGTCTGTCTTAAGTTTAAGTGCCTGATACTCAGCCCCTTCCATGTGAACTTCAATTTGGGAAGCAGGAATGTTGTTTTTGACAAGAGTCAGTATCCCACCCTTTCTCCTGTCCTTTCGGTCAGATCGGTAAAACTGGTAGCCTCTGATTTTGAAGGCTATATTTTCGTTCAGGTGAGTTTCTTGCAAGCAACATACACTTACATTTTCATTGGCCAAGATGTTTTCTAGTTCTATTCTTTTTTTGGTGATACCCTATGCATTCCAGTGCATTATTTTAAGTCTTTGTTTGGTACGACCAAACGGTCTATTTTCAGGCCCTCTGGCTCCGCTGGACATCTGAGAAGGACCTCCCTTATTTGTGGTTAGACCCTTACGAGGCATAAAGCCCGGCACTGCACCTGTCTGTGGGACCAGAGCAGGGCGAGCACCATAACATGTAGCAGTTGTCGACATAATTCACGGCGTTATTGCGTGGCAGCCTGATGTCTGTGGTGCGCCTCCTGGCTGGCTGCCTCCGTCTTCAGCACCTATCCTTTGCAAGAGTAGACTATGGTCTTACTCGACACACGAGCACATAGTGCTGTTCCTCCGGTGTGTTATTTATAGATACAACCAAAATAATGACTTCACCGCCAGTGTACAACAGCTTTAGCCACTGCGTTTGAGAGTACCCCAGAAGAAAAGTTTATTATACTTAATGACGTATTTACAAGAACCGTTGGTATGAACAATCCAAAATATTCAACAAAGAGGCACATGACTGAAACAGTTGCCTTTACGATTCTGTTCTTCTGTACTTTGAATCAAAGCTCTTGTATCCCGAAAACATGCATATGCTATTTAGTACTTTTGAATTTCTTCATGCGACTCTGGCAGACTTCCTCCTTGACCTTTACATAACAACAGAATGTTTACTATTGAAAATTGAAGTATTTCACATTTTATCAGCATTTTATTTCCGAACCAAACAGCCAGGCCAGTATCTTGTTGACCAAATCAAATGATAATTTCCAAAATGAGGAGATACGCACAAGAAAACCATCTCTAGAAATAAAATCACACACAGACCTTAACGTATCACCGGCCTGTCAGCCATATTTGACCGGAAGTTTCCTCAGTGCATTTACTCATTTTTAACACATTTACGAGCCTGTACTGAACTTATCTTCGATCTTGATATATCTCAATATAACAATAAACCTGACTGCAATACTGTGATCAGCTCTGTCCCTGTACTGAAGAAGAAACTGAGAATGGAAACGTGAAAAGTTTAGAATTTTACATCAGGACAAACTCATCGTGGTCAGCAGAAAATTATTTTATTGTAGCAGACAGCAAGGCTTTCTTCTACACTTTTGTACAGAAAACATCCTTGTGTTTTGTGCTAACGTAGGAGATTGCGTAAACGAAATGGGTGTAACTTATACACCAGATGAGTGGCGACTAATCAACGTCAGCTCTAAAAGCCGTTTGAAAGATGTTCTCTTTTACAAGGGTAACACATTTGTTTCAATTCCAATTGCTTGTTCTGTTACAATGAAGGAGGAGTATACTACAATAAGCATAGTACTGGAAAACTTGAAGTATTTAGAACATAACTAGGTGGTCTGTGTAAATCTTGGAATGATGATCTTCTTGCTTGGCCAGCAAAAGTGATTCACCAATTATCTAAGCTGTATATGTCTGTGGGATAGCAGGGCAAAAAATACACACTGGACCAAAGGCCGTTGAGGGATGAATTGAACGATGGAGAACAAATAGTGTCAACAAGCCTCTCATTGATAGAAAAAAAAAGTTCTACTGCCACCATTACATATAAGGCATAACATGATAAAGCAGTTTGTTAAAGCAATGAACGCAGATGGTACTTAATTTAATTACTTATGCAGAAAGTTTTCGGAATTGAGCATAGACAAACTAAAAGCTGGAATTGTTGATGGGCCTCATATTAGTAAGTTAATAAAAGATCCAAATTTTATTGATTCGATGAACAACACAGCCTGGTCATCATGTGATATAGTTGTGCAAAACTTTCTGGGTAACCTTAAAGCAAACAATTATTCTGAAGTAACTGAAAACATGCTGCGAGATACGTAAGTTTGGATGCAACATGAGCAAAGAATTGCAATACTTCCACAACCAGTTACATTTATTTCCCGAGAATCTTGGCGACTTTAGTGATCACAGTGGAATATTTCACAAAGATATAAAGACAATGGAAGAGAGATACCCGTGACTTTGGGATGCCAACATAATGATATTTGACTGTTGGACCCTTAAGCGCAAGGGCATATCACATCAATGGAAATCATACTTTTATGCGTGTTTACTATTGATAAGCAAAATAATAGCGATACAGTTTTAATACATGTTTGATGTTTTATATGCAGGTAATAAATGCACAGTAATTACATATAATATAAATGCAGACTGCAGTCAAAATGCCACTTCTTAAATACAATACGATGTTCATACACGGTTATACCAGTATTGTCTTCATGCTGGGGAAGCGGCGTGGGACAAGATGTCCATCAGCCAAGCAGACTGAAGCACTTGGGAATAACTTTTGATAAAAATGTGCCCTTTAGAGATTATGTTGAAGTGGTGGTTACGAAATATCAAAATCGGCCCAATGCACTGTAGTGTATCGCATCATGAGACATGGAGCAGAAATTGTTACTCACAATTTTTCAGCACTTGATTATTTCAGTGGTAAAGTATGGAATAGGCATGCTCACTGTCCTACAGAGTCGGCTAGTTAAACTAGAAAGCATACAGAATGAAGCCATGATGATGATTCTGTGGTGTATAAGGGGTAACTAAATAGCGTGGATGTGTCACATTCTGGCGCTGCCGACAACTGCAGACAAGCGTGGCGTGTTGCAGTCAAGACATATCTCAAGGTAGATTCTGACAAGGAACACCTCCTGCAATATTCCCTGGATGCAGTCAAGGACCACATACTGTTAAAAGGACGATCATGGATCACTCGGGCTAAAGATACAATCAGTGAAGTGTGCTTAGCTGAGAAGATTGGCAGAGGCAAGGAAAGGTTACAGAGTGCTGAGCAGACACTCGAACGTGCGTGGCGTTATACTCAAACTGGGACGTGAGTTTAGGGAGTGGCCAGCAGGCGCTACAGAAGTAGTAACGAAGTGATTATTCGCAGTGCTTAGCGAATACTACAGAGCGTTATTCACAGTCACGGTTGGTCACGTGACGTGCGTTTACGTCATCGGGATATGTGTTTGACTATATTATTAATTATTGTGGAACTGTTATCGTGTCGTGGCCGAGGGGTTAGCATCTTTCTCCGCTAACCCCGAATACTCTCGTCACGTGAGGCGACGAGAATTAGCAGTGGTTCGAATCGCAAAAGTGACTTATGAGAGTATGGAGCCGGTCGCTCAGAAAGTCGTGGCGTGCTGATGAGCGTAATCTAGCCTAGGAATCAACATACAGCTGAAAGATGCTGATGTTGACCGCAATATCCTGAAACAGGATGGAAACGCGGGAAAAAAAATTATCGTGTCCTCGATAGTATAGTGGTAAATATTCCCGCCTGTCACCCAGGAGATTTGATTCCCCGCAGGGGAGGCAATTTTTTTTTCTCTCCATTTGTCAGAAATTAATTAGGTGATATAATATAAAATATTAAACATTACGAACTAAAATATAGGACTGAGAAACTTGAAGCTTGTGGATAAAGTGTGCTATATGGATCTGCGGAAACTGCCCCCCCCTCCCCAATCACCAGGCTGCGACGAAGTGGTCGAGTATCAAAATCGATGGATCCAATAGATGTCTTTGTTTAACATGAATTTTATTTGCCAAATAATATATCGCTGTAGGTAGTGTGTGTGCTTGTCGACAAATATCGTCTTAGTGAGGTTTGAAGAAAAAGAACTTGCAAAAAAGACAGACAGGAAGAGAGAATAATAGAATCTTCTGAAGCCAATCGACGGTAGCAGTAAACATCACGTGACCAGCCGCGACTGTCAATAACTTCTTCTTCTTCAGCATTCCGAGCCATTGAGGTTCTTTGCTGCAAATACAATCTGTCTCCATTCGTCTCTCTGGTGGACCTTCTCTTGCCAGTCGTTGATTCCAAGTGCTTGTAGGTCTGTATATATATTATCTCTCCACCGTCTTCTTGGTCTACATCGGGGTCTACGGTCATTTATTTCCTGAGTGTAAGCGAGTTTTGTTTCCCTATTATCTTCCATTCTTTCTATATGCCCCAGCCATTGTAGTCTATTAGCCTTCATGATACCAGTGATTAGCGGGGACTTAAACAAATCATAAATGTCTTTGTTACTTCTTCTTTTCCACTCTCCACTTTGTGTATCCCTAATGGGTCCAAAGGTGCATCTTAAAATTTTGTTCTCAAAGGTTTGTAACAAGGCTTCGTCTCCTTTCGTTGTACTCCAGGTTTCAGAGCCATACAGCACAACTGGTCTGATCAGTGTTTTGTATATTGTGATTTTGGTGTTACGAGATAGCGCCTTTGATTTTAGTAGATGTTGTAGTGCATAGTATATCTTATTTCCAGAGTTGATTCTAGTTTGTATTTCTTCCCTTATGATGTTGGAGCAGTTGAAGATTGTACCCAGGTATTTGTATGTTTCCGTTCTTTTAATGGTCATATTATCTATTTGTATGTGGCCAGAGTTTTTAGCCATTCCGTCTCTTGAAATTACCATATATTCTGTCTTATCTTGGTTGATAACCAGCCCCATCTGTTGGGCTTTTTCCTTTAAGTGAGTCAATATTTCTAATGTCTTTTGTTCACTTTGCCCTATAATATCTATATCATCTGCATAACCAAGCAGCCTGGATGTTCCTCCAATATCACATTCCTCCTTTACCTTCCTTACAACTTTCTCTAGAGCCAGATTGAAGAGTAGCGGCGATAGTGCATCACCCTGTTTCAAGCCAGATGTTATTTGGAAGGGGTCTGATTTCCTGCCTTTATATGTTACTATATTATAAGTATCTTCCATGCATAGTTTGGTCATGTTAATTAACTTCCTTGGTATTCCAAATTCCTGCATAACATTCCATAGACTATTCCTATGGACACTATCATAAGCCTTTTTAAAATCCACAAAAATGTTATGGAGATCTCTTTTATATTCCCAATGTTTCTCGGCTATTTGTCGTAAGATAAATATCTGATCTATTGTTGATCTGTTTTGTCTAAAACCCGCCTGGTAGTCACCTAATATGTCTTCTGAATATGGTTTTAGTCTATTTAGTAATACTGCGGATAGTATCTTATAGCTTGTGGACAGTAGTGATATTCCTCTATAATTTCCACATTGGAACTTGTCTCCTTTCTTAAAGATAGGTATCAATAATGACTCTTTCCAGTCATGGGGTAATTCTTCTGTCCTCCAGATTTTTATTATTAGTTCGTATAGCTTTAGATGTAATGCATGGCCACCTGCCTTTATAAATTCAGCAGCAATTCCATCAGTCCCAGTTGCCTTATTGTTTTTAAGTCGTGTGATTACATATAGGATTTCTTCAAATGTAGGTTCTTCAATTTGTGGTTCGCATGTTAGAACCTCTTCCTGTGGGAAAATGTTACTTGGAGCTTCACAATTTAGTAATTCAATAAAATATTCTTTCCATGTGTTGCACATTTCTTCATTGGTATTTATCATATTCCCATTTTTGTCTTTTAAACCATATGTGTTTTGTTGGTGCCCTCGTTTCATTGACTTCAGTACTTTAAAAAACTTTCTGGATTCATTTTTCTGGTGATTAGTTTCCATATCTTTGATTATATTACTCATATATTCTCGCTTCTGCTGTCTGACTATTTTTGTAGCCTCTTTACATTCATTTCTATAATGCTCTTCCTTTTGGATGTTATTGATGTCATTTAACCATACATGTCTGGCATTCTTCTTCTTAGTGACTGCTTCTTCACATTTTTGATTGAACCATCTGTTCTTTCTATGCGTGGTTGACACACCGAGACATTCTTCTGCGGTAGATTGAAGTGTATTCTTGATGTTCAACCAAGTTTGGTCAACGCTTTCCTCCAAAGGGTTTTGAAAAGTTTCAAGTTTACATTTTATTTCATCTGTAAATTTCTCTTTGACTGTAATGTCTTGTAGTTTTTCTCTGTTATATGTTGGGTGTAATCTTTGTAATTTAGTATAGAAAGCTCTCTTAAGTTTTATTTTAAATTTTGCTCCAACGAGGAAATGGTCACTGTGGCACTCAGCTCCTCTATAACTTCTGACTTGCTGTATGTTTGATGCATTTCTGTTGTTAATTAAAATGTGATCTATTTGATTATAGGTTCTCTTGTCACATGATTTCCAAGTTTGTTTGTGTATATCCTTTCTTTGTAGTCTGGTACTGCTAATCTGCAGTCCTTTGGCTTCTGCCAGGTTGATGACTCTCCATCCATTATCATTTGAAGTTGTATGTAGGCTTTCCATACCGGCCACTTTTTTATTAGTTTGCTCTCTACCTATTTTTGCATTGAAGTCTCCCAGCACAATCAGGATGTCCTGTTTGGGGGTTTCTTCTATGACATCTTCCAGATCATTATAAAAGTCTTCTTTAATATCATCTTCTTTCTCTTCAGTAGGTGCATGTACATTAATCATCGTTATATTTTTCCATTTACCTTTTATTCGTAATTTACTAATCCTGTCATTAAAAGCTTTAAAGTTTAAAATGTTCCCCCATAACTCTTTTTTGATGACAAATCCTGTTCCTAATTCATGTTTATTTTGGGTGTTTCCTCCATATATTATAATCATTCCATTTTGCTCTAAAGTACCCTCTCCTGGCCACCTTATTTCTTGAATTGCTGTGATATCCATTTGATATTCAACCAGCTCCCGGGTTAGTTCTTCGGCCGCTCCAGCTTGATATAGTGTCCGTACATTCCATGTTCCAAATCTCAAAAGACTGTCAATAACGCTCAGTATTATTCGCAGTACTCTGCGAATAACGCCTCCCAATTAGAAATTCAGCAATTAATTCATGACTACTCTCGTCCTGGTGATGTGATTATCTATGCCGATAGCTCTGTGTTAAGAGGGGGGAAAGTGTCTGGGGATTCACAGCAACAGCAAATGACCAATATTTAGAAAAGGAGAGTTTGGCATGTGGTTCAACAACCTCAAGTTTGGGAATGGAGGTGGAGACAGTTACTGCAGCTTGGTTGGAGAACAAACTGTATACGAATATTGTGATTGTAACGGATTCCAATGTATGCTGACAAAGGTGAAGACTGGCATGCTTCGTGCTGAATGGCATGCATCAATTCAGAGGTAACGGTGTGTGATCATTCAATGTATCTTTTCTCCAGGACACTCTGGTGTATTCTGCATAAACGGGCAGACATATTGGTTTGTGCCGCATCATTGATGAGTTATTTGATAAATGATAAGGCAGATGTGGTGAAGTTCATCTGGTAGCACGTGAATAATGTTGAAGAACAGATAGACTATCATGGTGTAGAAAGAATGTGGCAGCATGGGTGGTCAGAGGAGCTGGTACACAGTCGGCATTCAGAGGTGAATCAATACGGATGTATAATCAGATTGCAGCGAGCACCATTAATATTTGGACTCTTCGCTGGCTGTTGAGAATGAAGACTGAACGCTTGTGGGAATGTCCCTAGTGCAATAATGTCAATTCTTAACTCAATTTAACTCAACTGCCACTGATGGCACCAAATTATATTCTTATACATAACACGTGCCCTATTAAGAAAATTATTATTAGTTATCTCAAACACGTTTTCCTTTAACACCATCATCTAATCGCTGTTGCTTAAAAAAAAAAAACAAATTCAGCCAATTTTAAATTGAATAGTTTGGTTTTTAAAATAATTCCGACAACATGCTGAGGGAGACCAACAAAGAAGAATCCGGACAGTTTAACTCTAAGGCATGGGAGAACATCGGTATCATAAATGAGTGACGCACGAAACACACGTCTGTCGACAGACATGATCACACGGTATTGGCTATAACAGAAAGAAGTTTGACTTCCCTTTCTGAATGGTCGAAACTCACCATATGGTGAAAATCAACGCAATCCGATCTTATATGTCTGACTTTGAACCAGAGATGTCGGGATTGAGAAAATGCGTTCTCTTCCCTACGAGACAGACACCAACATTTGTATAGTATACAGTACCTATACAATCATGTGGTGTTTTAAAGCATGTAGTTGACGTCAATATGATTTAGGACTCTTGAAAACAGATCACTCATAGACAGATATTCTTACACGCATGCATAATAACTTTTAAAAGTAGCAACAGTAATCTATTACTTTACCCGTTAGGCAGATATTAGTGGTGTCCTTGAAACCTTGCTTGGTGAAACATATGATGTTGATGATGTTGGTGACGATACCAAAGCCATTAATTAGCTGACACACACCCGTGTATAGGATCCAGTTTAATATTACTATTAATTCATCACTTATTAGAGCATCTGATTTGGGCTTAACGGCACTCAAATCCACGGGTATATGTGATACATTTAGGTCAATTTTCATAGTAGTCATACTGAATGGTCTGGATGTTGAACAGTTACTTAAAAGGTAATGGTGTATAAACTAAGTAGTATAAACAGAAACTATACACGATCGGGAAACATTAACTAATTGTACACTACTACACAATATTATACTATATCCAAGATATACCATAAGATTGTTCCAGTGCGATTCTACTTGAAGTGTTAAATAACGCCGTAACAAAAGGAGGTAAAAATGGCATTGTATGCAGCAATTGTGCAATTTGCTTGCTGCTTGCGTTATACTTTTTTTAATGCCTTTCTCTTTAGTTCTCACTGCGCACTAAGAGAAGACCTCTGTAGAAATGGGTGGCGTGTTCTTCACACAATGTGGCATTAGGCACGTCTTTCATCTTGTGTAAATATATCTCCTCTCTTTTCTTATTTAATCATGTCTTTCGTTTAGTATGTAATTATATTGAGACAAGCGCATGATATTACCTAAGTGTTTAACAATAACAATATATACAAGTAAACAGAGACATTCTTAACACCTACATAATTTTAAAACGATTATTATGCCATTTACTAACACTTCAACAGATATAATTCTAAACGAAAAGATTATGCACTAAGCATTCCCATATGTATTCTAAAGTATGCGTACTAATTTATTGTTAATCATTTCCTAGGATCGGGTTGAAATATAACCTGTTTCACTGACATGAACTATTAGTTTTCACATCATTGGGTAAGTAACAATTGAGTAAAGGATCATTCATTGCCCATGTCCTTGAGCCCTATTAGGTAAATGTTAACATCCCTGCATTCTTATAGACCACTCGACGGATAATGTTGTGAATATCACTCCAGCTGCATTTACTTCCTAGAACACATGAGGTCCCCAATTTTTAGACTGTTCACCTTGAAGCCAAAGTCAATGTAATACACACACACACAAACACACACACACACACACACACACACACACACACACACACATACACACACATATATATATATATATATATATATATATATATATATATATATATATATATATATATATATATATATATATATATATATATATATTCACGACTCATTGGGATTCGAACACAATTTTCAGTCCAGGATATTAGCCTCTCTGCCCAGTGACTCTTTCTAGGGGTGTCTAGACCGTAGTGCGTCAAAGTACACTTGTTTCTGCAGTGATGTGTTGTCGTCATTGGAAGATGGCAGGTTCGAATCCAAGTAATTAAAAATAGCTATAAATGTTCATGCCGCCTAGTGCATCATATAGTCTCTACTTCTTTATTCCAAATATATAAAAGATAAACACTGCATGCTTATTTATGAAATGTCTTGGTGGCTTCAAAGATATCCCCAGTTATTATTATTTTTTCTTAGACTATCTTTGTTGAATCTAATGTTCTCAAATTCATTTCTTCTCGTGTCAGTCGGCTTGT
This sequence comes from Cepaea nemoralis, assembly GCA_014155875.1. NCBI lineage: Eukaryota > Metazoa > Mollusca > Gastropoda > Stylommatophora > Helicidae > Cepaea > Cepaea nemoralis. The sequence goes on along the minus strand of JACEFZ010010222.1, from coordinate 9,014 downwards.
TATCTGTTCACACAGTTGGACGTTACAATACGCGACAGGTCACATCAGAAGCACATTTCTAAACCTGTTGTTCTTAACCCGAGTGTATTCAGTTTGATTGCATGTTTTCTTCCAAGGACCCTCCCTGTGTGTGCAGCGGTACCTTATCGTATGTAACCCAAGTGCGTCCAATCAATACATCATTTATCTATGGTTTGGTTCTATGCTTTGCGTTATCCCCAGACTTTAATTATTCGTAAAAGATGTGCACCAACCACATCTTTATTTCTCTCACTTCCTACGATTACTTTGAAATGCAAATGTAGTATTTTTACATGAAGTTTTGGTCTGAGACATCACCGGATCATTTCATCATAACACCAACGAATTTGCCTTACCAACCACTTGTTATTGGTCCATATACTAGTAACTTAGCTGTGTTTGTTGCTTTGCCTCTGATTTCAACTACGGACTCGTATCAACTACGGGTCATGTGAGCCTCTAATGTAGAACGATATTCAAAGGCAGGAATTAGCGTCGTTCTCTGGCGCTAGTCTGCTTTTATTTACATAGACTTGGATAGCAGATAGCGAGTGAATGGTTTCTCATTGCTATCCACTTCCACTCGTGGATAAGTTACATCTGTCTTACATCCGTTAATTTCTAACAGATCACGTGAGTGTCCTGCTATGTACTAAATATATAATACGATTAAAATAAAGCAAATTAGATATTCTATGTTAGCAGTTATATTAGTTATAAGTGGCAGTGTGTGTGTATATATATATATATATATATATATATATATATATATATATATATAGATATATATATATATATATATATATATATATATATATATATATATATATATAATTGTAATAGATCCGTATACAGTTATTACAATTTTACAATACAGTAAATGTTGTATATAATTGCGTTATAGTTAAAATAGATGCAAGTAGATGCATGGAAACCAAGGATTTTTATACATATTTGGAACATATGAAAACCGTTAAGTTACACACAATATCTTTGACGCTATATCAATGACAAACATTAGCATGTTTCTAATTTACGCCAGAAATAATCGTTTATCGTGTCAAGACTTGGTTCAAAATGTATTGATTCGGAAGTTGCAGGAGCTATTATATTTACTTTTGAAGGTACGCCTGGTCATCAGGTCAGTGTCAAGCATCTATCAAAACGTATAAATACTGCTTTCTACGACAATTACTCTGTATACATGTATTAGTAATGCGAGAGATAATGTGAAGTTGTGTGCTTTTCTTCTAGACATACAGTTGCACGTTGCAATAATTGTACTCTGCAAAACATATTGCGTGTCATGATAAATTATGTAACGGAGACAGCTGTCATCTTCACGAAATTGCTCATAGAAATTTCAGAAACAGTAATTTTGTCAAGGATATCATACATTTATAATCCTCTAATCGATAATTATCCCAGATAAGTCAAGTAGTAATTCTCTATGCATGCACTTTAACATCAACAGTGTAGAAAATACTTTCAACTGATGCCTAGTTGATCTTCATGAAGTATGCTTAGAATATAGAGTTCTTCCAACAAAACAACCAAAAATAAGTAATATTGTTTCTGAAAATTAAATAGTTGATTTTAATGGTTCTACACATCACAAAACATCCAAAACAGTGAACCCAATTAATGAACTAAATTTCACAATTTAGTGCACTCCAACTGTCGATTCATATTCCCGGATAGTTTAGTTAGTTTAGTCGACGGATCAACATCACGGCACACGGGTGTAACCCATAAGTGCTCCGTTCTTCTCCTAACTCAAGCCTGAGTCCGGAGAAACTCAGCTCAGTGCACGAACTCCGTAGCACCGGCGAGGCTCCTGAAATATTCCCAGATGGAAAATAAAAGCGTCATGCTCTCATATTTACTGTGGGCACTGCACAGTGATTGGAACTGTATCCGTTGTGCTATGAATGTTTCCTGCGGCTCACGTCTACTGTAGATCTAGAGTTTCTCATATCAGTAAACATCGATGCTCTGAAACTATTCGCATACACATTACGTTATTAAAACACATTGTTACTCCTGGTAACTAAAGTTGTATTTGCCAGAAGAGGATATGGCTTCAAGATTGTCTAATTATAACAGTGTGATATATTGAGAGGAAGGCCGGTCGTTTGTTTGTTAATAAAAACGTTTATTGGCTTAATATAACAAAGCTCCGATGGACACCTCCGTTTCCTACTCAAGCCGGGTCCTAACTGCCCATACCAACCCAATACGTCACGATTGAGCATCTCCCCCCCCCCTTTCAGTCTCAATGCTCAATCGTGCTGTATCTGGGTTTCCCACTAGATCCCAATACTGTTACACCTCCCCATGTTTAATAAAGAATTTTCCTTATAAAGGAAAAATCTTTACTCTAAATCCCCCTACTCCATTCCCTCTTTGTCTTCTAACCTATGCTAAAACCAAGTTTGAGTAAACAATACATCTTTTACTCTTCTCCCAGTGATATGGTCTGCCTACAACCTCCCCATATACTTCTTCTTCGCCTTTTATTTATATAATACCACGGTTAATCCAACCAGTCCTTCTTTCCTTTTTATTTCCCCAACATTATATAATCAACCCACTTCTTCTTCGTTCTTGGTCCTTCAACCAAACATAACATATTTACATATAACATTTCAAATTCACTTTATAATACATCATAACACCATAACACGTTTTCTTAAATACTCCTTCTCCACTTCAATAAGCAATCTGCTTTCTACTTCAAACGCTGATACCAACTCCTTATTCTTACCACCAATACTACAAATTCCCCACTTTCAACTAACCTGAAATCACTTTCATACGATAGGAAGATAAAGAATCGGTGGCCACCGGAATTTAAAAGAAGCAGTAGAACTCTTCCACACAAAAAAACCACACTCAGCTACAACACACACCCCTTTACACCCCTTTGTTCTTTGAGACTTTATGTAATAAAGTCTATTATATCTCCCACAGTACCACTCATTGTAGTAACAGTTTACGCTGCTATCTACAGCATCAAATATCAACCATCATCCAAAAATATTCTTCACTTCTAAGTGTCTTTATAACATACACTACCTACCCTCAACCTCACATTGTAATGTACACCACAAAACACATCCCGAAGACACAATTAAAAAGGTCTATTATCCCTTAAGACCTCCTCCAACACAACACCTCACATAACCCCATCACCTCGTATAACTAATCTTTCTCCAATACCTCAGGTTCTCTCTTAATATCCATTTCTTATGGGCATATTTACTAAAATGCTCTACTTATGCCGTTATCAACAGCAGCCTAGTAACCTTGAAATCTCCCCTTAAATATTAACCATCAAACACAACATTGTAACCTGACCCACTTATAAACATTTGCATCCTGCCCAGGCCATGTAACCCCATGTCTCTCTAATATCTCAATTCATAATTCATGCCGTAATCTACAGCCGCAAAAATAACCACTCATGTTTGTGACTGCTTGTAATCAACTTTAATCTCAGTCCCTTTTATTACGGACCCACAAACACCCCATGTCACTATGTCTCCCCCACTTACACCCCTTATATTATTGTACTGTTATCCACAGTTTCAAGTCAAACATGGATCCAATTCATGTTTACTCTTCATCTGGGGTAATTTTCTTATTCTTCTTTAACCCCGCAATCTCGTGTATATCATGGTTCTTCTGAACCCCCGGAAACTATGTTCAAAACTTTTCTCAGCTTTACCCCACTGAATATATTCATTAATCTTTTCTTCTCCCATGTGGTTTCTAATCCCATATATTTCTAATTCATGCCTACTTTAGTGTATCTCTAAACTTTCCCATAACCATCCCCGGTATATGTTTCTTCTTCTTCATAAGCCCATCAACTTCACTATGCTGATTATCCCTAGCAATATACACCCATGAAGTTCTTCTTCACAATGTGTCTCTCAATTAGCTCACAGTAGTTTATTATTACTTTCTGAACGAAGGGTCCTAATTAAAGCCCCCTGTATTGTCTTTATTCTCGACAAAAACCCTATAATTTAAACATAACTTAATTAATTACTATTTAACACACAAAACAGTGAAATAAAATCACAACAGGACATCAAATCCCCCCCAAATTTTTTACATTCATTTATGTTTCCCCGCAATTCAACTAAAAGTATGATGATGATAGTGATGATGATGGTGACGATGATTAAAATAATACAACATACATCCTAATCTATTTTTTTTTTCTACTACTACTGGTCTCTTTTACGGACCAGTAGTTTACACATGAAAGTCTAAGGACACAATATCCCTACTCTAAAATAATTACAATCAATTTTACAGGACCAAATCAATCAAAAAAAAAAAAAAAAAACATTATACATGAGACAATAAAACAATTGTCTTCTCGCTAAAGAGAAGGTTTTCAAAAGAAACACAACTCCCTTCAAATTACCCACGTAAAGTGACCCAGCAACATTGGCCTCCTTTGCTAACCAATGTAACAGCTATCTATTTAGCCAAGTCAAAACAACTCAATACCAAGCATTTATGCCAAAATACTTATATACCTATATACAAATATCTTTCTGTTATCTACAGACCATCATAATGCGGAACTATATTTGTTCCCCTCAACCCAAAATCACTACTCAACAACTGACCGTTCCTTTTTCTGGAAGTCAAACATTGATTATCTCCCCTCTTAATACATCGTCACATCTAAAATATCCTCTTAATCCAGCACTGTAAACTACAGGTCGACACATTTATTCTATTATGTGGGGATTATTCCAATGTCATCTCAATGTACCAGCCGTCAATAGAAACTGTACCTGTGGCTCGATACACCCTTGGCTTTGTACCAAACTTCTTAATCACTACTGTTAACTACAGTATCTTCATCCTCCTACGTCCAACAAAACTTTGTCTATTTATTATAGACTTATCACCAATACATCTACTTCCTGTCCTGATAACTAATTCAACTTTTAAATTTCTCGACTATCCGAAGCAATTAATATCTTTTGCATCAGTACTTTTTGTATCTCAGCACCATTACCTCAAGTCTCTCCTATCCTTTTCACATCGTGACGACAGTTAAACCAGTCGAAACACCCTTTCTAATTTTCATTTACCTCACCTTGTTTATTTTCGTATCTTTCACTCCTATTTATCAGGATTCTTTTCGGAACAGCAACTCATGTCCTGATAACTGACAACGGACCTCATTTTTCTCACATCTCCGTATTAGTCACTCCTGCTTCGGCATGTTCCTGTCAAAAATACTAAAGATATTTTGTGAACTGTCAGTCAGAATATTAACTCTCTTTCCGTCAACGCTGTCATACGACTTCTATAATTTCCATCTAAGATCACACATTCCAAACCAAAAGACATCACACTTTAGCACAAACAAAACAGAGGCGACGACTATAGCTAAAGAAGAACAAACAACAACAATTCAGCTAAACGAAACGAAACAAATGATATTGACAACAGGTGTAACCAGGCTGTTCAATTCTCTGGACTTATCAATCACTCTTCTCATATTCACACGGACAATGATACACAACCTCGCTCTCATCTCACGACTACTTTTGCATCACGACAATCTAACCTGTCTCTTCTATTACTACAAAAAGCACTTTAGACGCCACCTCAACATTCCATCAATCATTCACCACATATCAACACGTATTGATCTCCTCAAAACACATTGACACAAGACATGTTAACGCCACTCTTATATTTTATCTATGTACTTTCACTTAGGGGACGTCATCACACCTCTCTCCTACTTCCTTCCTTACGACGAACACCTGTCTGACTACGGGTATGAACACCGCACAACTAGACGAACTATTCCAGAGGACTCTCTCAATTCACTGCTTTCTTATATCTCTACTTCTATACGAAGGTCAGACCCTATACATGACAATCTCGCAAGTTATATTGTTTTCACAGCACTATCTACTATCTCTTCAAACAACCCATGCCAAACAGATCCCTAATCTCGGAACTATCCTTCTATACTTCTTCACACACAAATACTACAGTCTTAACTGTCACATTCAACTGTCTACTTACACACAGGATATTCAGTACTTTCTCAATCTATATCTCTTACCAGTCAGTCTCGGTTCACCTATCAACAATACTATTCTTCTCAAACCAACAAACAAAACTATCTTGGACATCACATCATAGCTCTGAGTCAAACTATTTCTAATACTTATTTTATCTCTCACCCTCTACTAATTCTATGCTGTATCTATCCTATTTTACTTAATTTACTCTTCTTACTTCGTAAACCAAACAGAAGACATCCTGTATTTCGTAATCCACGTGGAATATCATTTGCCGTAACTCACTATCCTCAGCAACACCATCGCCTACCCTGTACCATGCGACGCTACACCTACAAATTCATCTGCCTAATTTTAGACAGCTCACATATCTATAAGCTCAAACTGCAGTTCTTCTCATAATTCAAAACTTTCGTTTTCTTCCTTCCCCCATGGAATTTTAACCGTTATATAGTGTGTCCAAGTTAAATACTTCACTGTCTTTCAATACATTAACTCGTCTTTCAGTTATTATGTCATCCTCACTATCTGTTGTCAACCTGTTAAAGTATTCCGGTCTTAAGGTCATAAGGTTTTCTATTTTACTTAAGTCACTTTCTGTTGTTGAATAAATTCCCGCTAACTGTCTACCACTATACTTTTTCTTAAATGAGTTCTTTCTATATCCTTTATTTGCGTCAGTCTGTTCACTGTTTTCTGTGTAACTTATGTAACGTTTATACCTTCCCATCTCGTCCTCAGATGACACACTAATAATAGTTCCCACATCAGAGTCACCTATAGTTTACTGCAAACACGTCGGCTCTATTCCTATAGTCGTCCCTAAAACGTCTGACTTTCTTTCTCTTTCTCGGTCTTCGTCCCTTAGCCTTCCCTACTGTCTTGTCATACAAACCAGTATTTTGTTTCAAAGAGTCACTACCCAAAACTCTGTCCGTCTGTCTACCAGCAACTACTCCATATGATGGAAGATCACGCCTCGATTCAGGACCTGCCCGTAGTGTAACACTTTCCTTCTCCGAATCATCTGTAATAATATCTGATTCAGCATCACTATAATATTCAGCTGTGGTAATATCTTCTCCATAACTTGAACTCTGACAGCTAATATTCCTACACCATCTTGGGAATTAGTTTCTTGTCTATAGCTGAAGAAGCTTGACATGGTACTACCTCTATTTACAACCGTACTAACACTTTTCTTCATTGACTTCCTTTCGTCCTTGGTCCTTGTCTGTCCATCTTTCCTAAGCTTCAACCTTGTCTCTCTTAGTCAAACGAGCTGGTGTTGACTGAGTCTCTATTACATCCGTTTGAGTTCCCTTTGTTATCTTGCTGACTGGTTGTACCTGAGTCTGCGTACTACTTTCTATCGTATTACCTGCTTGTGTCTGTGTCTCTCTATTTCTTTTCTTTACTAACCCCGTCGTCTTCTTTTCCTGTCCACTTAGTCACATTCGCAAGCCATTTTAGGATTTGTCTGTGTTTTATTTACAGGTTCAACTCTGTCTCTTACACCTGAGTTTAGATATTGTCTTTGTCTTTTTTCAAACCATTCATCACGTTTCTTCCTAGCGCTTACAGTATAGGATGGCCAAATCCTAGAACAATCTCTCTCATGCCCATTTCTGTATCTCTGATCATTGTACCAGCTCCTAACCCTAGTCATCTTTGGATTTTCATAAATACTTCTATACTGCCCTCTATTTTCATTAACTAGTGGCTGTCCTTGGTTATTCTTGTTGTTCCTTTTTATCTCTTTACCTCCTCTTACATTACTCTGTAACCAGTGTACAAAACACTCTACCTCGCTGACTGCCTCCTTTAACTCTCCTAACCATGCGGTCACGCGTCCTAAGTCTCTGCTCAGGTACATTTTTACTCTTTATGCTATCTCAGCCGAAATAATTCTCAACTGTGTCGTGATGAATCTGCTCTGCTGAAATAATACTGAAACAAAGCAAGCAAAAAAAAAACCACACAATTTCTATTTCCTAATTTAAAGAAGATGTGCTGAGGTGTCCTGTTCCGCCATGCTGAAAAAAAAATAGTAAAACAAAGCAAGCAACCAATCACACAATTATAATTTCCCAAATCCCAACCAGCACAATTCAGTTGGTTATAATATTGTAAGATATTACATTAACCAGAAGAAGCACCAACGATGTCCTGTCTGAGCATAGGAAGAATGAACCCTGTCCTTAATAAGAAACTCAAATTTGTGGCAATCAGAAGGTTCTTTGTAGATATTGTAGACCAATATAATGTCCTGTACTCCACTCTAGTTAAGAAATTCGGAACCTCACGGGAGACCTCGAAATATACAACTCTGAGTCTATTTCTAAATTACTCTGTTACCTTCAGTTCAGTTCAACCAACCAGATCCCGCATTAGGTGAAACATAGTCTCAGAATTCAGGTGGTGGAGTTCAGATAAGTGGTATCTCAGGTGTTTTCGTCCTTCTCATGGGCTGCCAGAAAATTCTTCAACCCCTGGTCGGGTCACATCTCATGGGCTGCCGGAAAATCTTCAACCCCTGGTTGGGTCCCTTCCTTGATTCTCAGGTGGGTACTTCAACGTCGTTTGGAATGGGTCATAGGATTAACGTGGCCCAAGGATGGATCAGGTGTGTTTGGGTCATAGGAATTACAAGGCCCAAAAAAAGGATCAGGATCAGCCAAGGCCTAGCGATAATTGCGTGTCTTAAAAACTTATGGCCCGATCAACGATCATGCTGTCCTGACAACTCATGATTAGCTCTTTAACTTTGAGCAACCTTAAATTGCTGATTTGCCCAAACTTTCAGGACAGGATCACTCCTGGTCAATCAAAACGATGTAAGGCAGCGGCTTTGAGGCTCTTGCTAACGGTCAAACTTTTCATGACCTCTGCAAAACGGTGGTATAAAAAAACCCCCTT
>JACEFZ010010221.1:0-29528 GCA_014155875.1 Cepaea nemoralis | reverse complement strand
GAGGGAGGAGGAGAGGGATGAGGCGGGATGAGTAAGGGGAGGAGGAGGAGTAGGTAGGACGAGGAGGAGGGAGAAAAAGAGAGGAGAAGGAGGAGGAGGATGAGGGGGAGGATGTAGGAGGAGGAGGAGGGAGTAGGAGGAGAGAGGAGGAGAAGGGAGGAGGAAGGAAGAGGAGTGATTAGTAGGAAGGAGGAGGGCGAGGAGGTAGGAGGAGGAAGAGGGAGGAGGAGGAGGAAGGAGGAGGAGGAAGGAGGAGAAGGAAGGAGGAGGAGGGAGGAGGAGGAGAAAGAGGGAGGAGGAGGATGGAGAGGGGGAGGGGAAGAGGAAGAGGGTAGGAGGAGGAGGAGGGGAGAGGAGGAGGAGGATTATAACGCATATGCCTGTAGATAACTGCAGCGAAAAGGTGGGTCTGTCTATCTATCTGACCCGGCGTGGCTTCGCCCAGCTCCTGGCGGGTAGCGTCTCATTAAATTCATACAACAAAATAAAGTAACTTAAAAGAATGTCCTTCCACACACCATCCATTATTTCTAATGAAAACCGTTTCTAATCACCTGCATGACTGTAGATAACTTCGTAAGCATAAAAAGATGAGTTACAATGTTATGCATTATGCATTATTTTTATGAAAACTTTGAAAATGCCCTAAAGATTGTATCATTATTTATTATAACTCATATGCCGGTACATAACTACAGACAAAGAGTTTATAAATCTTTGAAAACGATGCAACAATATGACTATAAGGTATACAGCAATGTTATTAAAAGTTATGCCCCTTGAAATAACTTTTCTAGAGTTAAGTCCCCTCGCTGTATATAAATTACAATGTAAAATGAAAAATTAAATAATATTAAGTAAGCAGCCGATTTCACACTAAAAAAATATCACAGTTGGCTGCGCTGGAATGAAAGGAAGACGTGTAGAAAATTTCATCTCAATCGGATGGGCCGTTCGCAAGCGCATAAAGGACACACCCACATACAGTCTCTTTTATATATAAGATTATTACATATAGTCAATAAAATTTGTATGTTCAATTATACGTTAAGGATACAACGTGAGGCGCATATAGCCTATACTTCTAAACGAGGAGTGTGATATTTGCTTCTGTTCTGTCTCCTTTTCGGTCCCGGAAAACAACCTCTGGGTTCAGGTTTCTGGCTTTGTCTGTGTGATGAGCAACTTCTAACTTCACCCTTGGATGGGCACTTCTGACTTCTGGTTTCTGACTTCACCCGTGGACGGGCACTTCTGTATCGTTTTGGCTTCTAAGCGTTTCGAGCTTAACTCTGGTCAGGTAAACAAAACGATTGAAATAGGCTCTCCTCTTTAGCAAGTTCGGCAACCATTATGCCCAACCACCTCAGAGGAGCCCGATGCGGCTGGATCGCATACTATGCAATAAATCTTCATGACCAGAGCGTTATTAGTTGACGTTTCTTTCAGCCTTGAACAGTTGCTAAAAATTGGGTTTACATTTCTTCAGGCTCGAACAGTTGACGAAAATTGGGTTTGCATTTCTTCAGGCTCGAACAGTTGACAAAAATTGAGTTTAAATTTCTTCAGGCTTGAACAGGTTGACAAAAATTGGGTTTGCATTTCTTCAAGCTTGAACAGTTGACAAAAATTGAGTTTACATTTCTTCAGGCTTGAACAGTTGACAAAAATTGGGTTTGCATTTCTTCAGGCTTGAACAGTTAACAAAAATTGCCTGACTTTGAAGTTGAACTTGAGCGGACCTCCAAAGTATCTTGAAATTTAAATTTCTACGCCATCTCTTCAGCTTGAGCGTGCATTTGACAGCAACTTTGATGGCGTCTGTTCTGTAGTAGTTCACAGGCGTGCATCAATAAAACGTGCAGTTTGGAACTTACTTCGTTTGGCCGCGGCAACTCAAGTAAGAAATCCTACGTCGACGGCACTAATTTGGGTTGTATAACAGAGCGACAACCCAAAGGCAACTGTATGTAACTGAATGTAGGAAGACAAGCCACCTATGACTGTAATACTCAGTTTATTTGAAGAAGCTTCAGTAATATCAAAATGGATACAGTGATTATCAAAGCAGATACATGTTGTTGGTTCGGCGGCTGAGTCGTAACTAACTTGTTGTTTATCTCTACGTCAGCACGTGAGCGTCCCTAACTACCTAACTACGGTGCTCACGCGTGCACCAGCTATTTATTTCCTTCCCTTTGCACGCCGTGCCACTAACTAAACCCCGTATAACAGCCTACTCTGTTATATTTTTCAGCTGTGGTTATTGTTGAGGTCCGTGGTTTTTGTGGGTTTTTTCATCCTAATTCTTGTCTTGTAAGTCCTATCTCGGACTTGTTATGTTGGTTTGCGTCTGTGTCTGTAGACTATGTATAGAATGCACGTCTCCTGAGCGTGAGTGAATGTATATACCATCATTCTGATCACGAAAGGCATATTTCAGTAGAAGTGAAAAGTATATCCCAAAGAGGGTGGGGGCTAGCACACAGCCTTGCTTAACTCCACTCTTGATTTCAAACTCTTCTGAAGTTGAGCCATCAAACTTGATTATACCCTTCATGCCTGTGTGGAACGATTCCACAATGGACAGAAGAGTTGGTGGGCAGCCAATCTTCTTTAGTGCTTTGAACAGACCCTCACGACTGACCAAATCGAATGCCTTTGTGAGGTCGATGAAGGCAATAAACAGTGGCTGATTTTGTTCCCGGCATTTTTCTTGCATCAGTCGCAATGAGAATATCATATCAATGGTAGACCGGTTCTGACGGAAGCCACACTGTGATTCGGGGTAGACTTGATCTCCCAGGACTTGAAGTCTGTGCAGGACAATTCTGGCAAATACTTTCCAAACAATACACAGAAGTGAGATACCCCTATAGTTGTTACAGTCGCTCCGATCTCCCTTGTTCTTGTACAGCGTTATGATGTTTGAATCTTTGAAATCCTGTGGGACTTGTCCTTCTCGCCAGCATAGCTCTATTAGCTGGTGGATCTGTAGAGCGAGTGTGTCTTGCCCACTCCCGATCACCTCTATTGGAATCCCATCCTTACCTGGAGCCTTGCCAGATGCAAGCTCATTTATAGCACACTTAACTTCTGTTATGGTGGGAAGTGTGTCCAGGTGGTCAAGAGTTGGCAGGGCCTCTATGGCGTTGAGGGCATCATCCGCTAGCTTGGTCTCACTTGAGTAAAGCTCTAAATAGTGCTCGACCCATCTATCCATCTGCTGTTTCTTATCAGTGATGATTTCTCCAGTCAAGGTTTTCAGCGGTGCACTTCTTTTGATCATTGGACCACAGGCTTTCTTTATCCCTTCATACATGCTTCTGATGTTTCCCTTATCACTTGCGATTTGAATGGACTCACATAACTTGATCCAATAGTCATTCGCACACTGCCTGGCAGCCTTTTGTACATCCTTCCTTGCTTGCTTCAGCTCACTCAGAGTGTTACGTGTTGGTCTTTCCTTGTTTCTTAGAGAGCCTATCTTCTTTTTATCAATCAAGGGCTGCAGTATCTGGCTGTTTGCCGCAAACCAGTCCTGCCTCTTATGATCCACAGTGCCGTAAACCCCTACCGCTGTTTTATAAATATTTTCCTTAAGTTTACTCCATTTATCATTTACTATACAATTTTCTGATGTATCATTGAAAGCGTCTTCAAGTTGCTGTTGAAATTCAAAGCACTTTCCAGGATCGTGAGTGTTAGTAATATTAATCCTGGGGCTAGACTTGTGTTTAGCTGTGTAGATTCTCTTTGGTCTCAGTCTAACCCTTGCAACAACCAAAGAATGATCTGTATCACAGTCAGCACTGTGGTAACTTCGAGTTAATGATGTATGGTTCAGATGTTGTCTCCGTGTGATAATGAAGTCCAGCTGATGCCAATGGCCGGATCTTGGATGTTTCCATGTGACCTTATGCATCTCTTTTGTTTTAAAAAAGGAGTTTGTAATACATAGGTCATTTCTAGTGCAATGCTCCAGCAGCCTTTGCCCATTATCATTCATGCGACCGATGTTGTATTTTCCAAGGCACACTGGCCATGAACTCGAGTCCTTGCCCACACGAGCATTGAAATCACCGAGCATATAAATGTAGTCGGATTTTGGAACTGCCTTGATCGCAGAGTCTAGCTGCTCATAGAACGTATCCTTCACATCATCAGAGGAAGCGAGTGTCGGTGCATATGCAGTGAGAATGGTGGCAAATCCACAGGAGGTTGCCAAGCGCAGTGATAATAATCTTTCATTACCTCCAGCTGGGATATAAATCATTCCCAGTAGCGAATTCTTCACTGCAAAGCCCACACCATGTTGCCTTTTTTCTGCCTGCCCTCTTCCCTTCCAAAAAAAGGTGTAATTGTTTTCCCTGAGTGACCCTTCCTCAGCGAGGCGAGTCTCCTGCAGGCCAGCAATATCAATGTTAAGACGATCGAGTTCAGCATCAATCACAGCCGTTTTTCTCACATCGTCAATATTTGTCAAGTCAGTGGAAAATCCTGGACACATGGTTCTCACGTTCCAGGCTGCAAGCCGTAGCTTGAGGTTTCTATTCTTTTTATTAGTACCTGGTGCATTGGTTTTACAGCCTGCGATTCAGATTTTGTCCTAGCCCCAAGCACCCATTGAAGCAGGCAGGCTGTGGCGGATCAGCACCCAATTGGCTGGGGGCTGCCCAGCTTGAGGCGGGCGGTAGCTGATCAGTGACACCTGTAGGTGTCTCCCACCGTCAGAGGCAACGCGTGGCGCCCCATGTCTACGCCAACTGACAAGGACTTATAACCCGTAACAGTTGCCTCTCGCTTTGATTCCGAGACCGGTTAAGACCAGGGATGGAGTTATTGCCTCTCCATAGCACAAAGCCTGGGCTAAAATAAAGAAACCATGTGTTGCCCATGCAGCATGATTCCTCTCTCGGCCTGCCTAGTTCACTCCAGAGGAAAGTTGACACCTATAATCTGGAACAAGACAAGCTGCAGAAGCTGCCGGATCAGCAAAGCAATGCTCTAACTGTCCGCCTGTCGGAGCTTCGATCCTAGACCAGCTGCCAACCAAGGCTTAGGGCCTGGTCTGCCCTGCCATGACTTATTTTGTCTTTGGGTTGCATTTCCTCGCACCAGGATAAGGCTAGTACCCTCCCAATTGCGCTCTTCCGCCCGAAGCCGTTGGCACAATGTGGGGTGTCGGGTTTGGTAAGCGCCGCCCAACATTCGGCGATGACAGAAAGCAGGTAGTACCGTCTACTGTCATACGGTAGCTCAGTCATATCTGACTAAGACCTGACTCATGTCCCATATATATATATATATATATATATATATATATATATATATATATATATATATATATATATATATATATATATATATATATCAAGCAATGAAATGACAAGAAATCTAGCTAATAAAATGATGGATATAGCCTGCCATAGATGTAACTGGGACATGTCTGGAAAAATGCTTTGGCTATATTAAATATAACATTGATTTAGAGTGTAGTTTAGGAAGAAGTGGCGAAGAGGTTACGGACGTAAACTCAACCATACTGCGTTCGAAACACAGCTGCGGGCGATTTGGCAGCAGACCGCCGTGCGGTAGTTTTCATACAATGGTATGATTGCCTTTCGTTCAGAAAGCAATGGCAAACTTCTGAACGTAAACTTGCCAAGAATTAACAAACAGCCAAAATATTCAGGGTTTAGCTGCGACGTCCTGTCAAGGGTATGCAACTAACTTTAGGAAGAATCTTATTAGAGACAACATTGTAGTTATAGAGAAATTTCACGCGAGCGAAAGAAAAAAGATCGTACTTTTAATTTTGTGGCCAATGAATGCATGAAGTTTCTGGAATTCTCTGGCAGATTACGGTGGATCCACGGAGAGGCAAGTACATGGCCTGTACCCTGCTGTACCGAGGAGATGTTGTACCGGGAGATGTCAACTCAGCCATCGCTGCCATCAAATCCAAGAGAGCAGTCCAGTTTGTGGATTGGTGTCCCACTGGATTTAAGGTAGTTTGTGGGTTGGTGTGCAACTGGGTATAAGATAGTTTGAAAAAGTGTGAAATTTATTGTAGGTTTTGTTTAAAAATAACATATGCACGCGTCTCTCTCTCTCTCTCTCTCTCTCTCTCTCTCTCTCTCTCTCTCTCTCTCTCTCTCTCTCTCTCTCTCTCTCTCTCTCTCTCTCTTTCTCTCTCTCTCTCTTACTTCTCCTCTCTCTCTCTTATACACTCTCTCTCTCCTTTCTCCCTATCTTCATCTGCCTCTCTCACTCTTTCTCTTCCTCTCTCTTTCTATCACTCTTTTACTTCTCCTCTCTCTCTCATACTCTCTCTCTCTCTCTCTCTCTATCTATCTATCTCCTTTCTCCCTATCTTCATCTGCCTCTCTTGCTCTTTCTCTTCCCCTCTCTTTCTATCACTCTTTTACTTCTCCTCTCTCTCTCTCTCTCTCTCTCTCTCTCTCTCTCTCCTTTCTCCATATCTTCATCTGCATCTCTCGCTCTTTCTCTTCCCCTCTCTCTCTCTATCACTCTTTTACTTCTCCTCTCTCTCTCTCTCTCTCTCTCTCTACACACACACTCTCTCTCTCCTTTCTCCCTATCTTCATCTGCCTCTCTCGCTCTTTCTCTTCCCCTCTCTTCTATCACTCTATTACTTCTCCTCTCTCTCTCTCTTTCTCTCTCTCTCATACACACACACACTCTCTCTCTCCTTTCTCCCTATCTTCATCTGCCTCTCTCGCTCTTTCTCTTCCCCTCTCTTTCTATCACGCTTTTACTTCTCCCCCCCTCTCTCTCTCCCTCTCTCTCTCTCCTTTCTCCCTATCTTCATCTGCCTCTCTCGCTCTTTCTCTTCCCCTCTCTTTCTATCACTCTTTTACTTCTCCCCCTCTCTCTCTCTCTCTCTCTCTCTCCTTTCTCCCTATCTTCATCTGCCTCTCTCGCTCTTTCTCTTCCCCTCTCTTTCTATCACTCTTTTACTTCTCCCCTCTCTCTCCTCTCTCTCTCTCTCTCTCCTTTCTCCCTATCTTCATCTGCCTCTCTCGCTCTTTCTCTTCCCCTCTCTTTCTATCACTCTTTTACTTCCCCCCCCCCTCTCTCTCTCTCTCTCCTTTCTCCCTATCTTCATCTGCCTCTCTCGCTCTTTCTCTTCCCCTCTCTTTCTATCACTCTTTTACTTCTCCTCTCTCTCTCTCTCTCTCTCTCTCTCTCTCTCTCTCTCTCTCTCTCTCTCTCTCTCTCTCTCTCTTCCATACTGAACTGATTTTTGCATGTGGATTAGCTTTCCGTCTTAGTATTACGTGTCCCTCGCCATCAGGTCAACCCACTCCAACTTCTGAGGCATTTGTAATAGACATCTCCAAGTTAAGGACGAGAGGTCTTCGTAAATCCAACTCACCGATGTAGGGAAAGGACCTACTAATTTGCTATCAGCGCACCGGAAGTTCAAGACCGAACGCTCTTTCAGCCACGCAACTTCCTCTGTCTGTCTGTCTGTCTGTCTGTCTGTCTGTCTGTCTCTTTGTGACTCTCTTCTCTGTGTGTGTCTCCCTTTCTCTTTCTGACTGTACGCTGCCTGTCTGTCACTATCTCGATTATATATATATATATATATATATATATATATATATATATATATATATATATATATATATATATATATATATATATATATATATACATAGAGAGATAGAGAGAGAGAGAGACAGAGAGAGAGAGAGAGAGAGAGAGAGAGAGAGAGAGAGAGAGAGAGAGAGAGAGAGAGAGAGAGAGAGAGCTTAACTCGAAGTGTCACTCCTGTTGCCTGATTTCCTCTCTCAGTTGGGTGAAGTCAGGGCGGTCTTGTAAGGATGTGTTTTGGGTCTCCACATTTGCAAGTCTGTCAACCAGTGAGACCCATTCGGTGGAAGTGGGACGTCCAAGTCACTCTTCTTATGACATGCTTGAGACCTGAAAGCTTGCGACGGATCGGGAATCTTTCAGGCCAGTGGAAGCGAATAACATTTATGCGCTTTATACCCTTGTGCCTCTGAGAGATGGTATATAGCAGTGTTTTATACTGTTGTGTCACTAGGGTGGGTATACAACTATGTTTTGTACTGTTGTACTGAAGGCAGTGGGCAGGTCTCTACTCTTTTATACTGTTATACTGAAGGCATTTAGGTAAGTCTCTACTCTTTTATACTGTTGTACTGAAGCGAGTGGCTAGAATGCCGGATTCTCCGTCGGGAGACCCGGGTTCGAATCCCCGGTAAGGTGTGGAGTTTCTTATTTCTGTCGGGGGCAAAAAGAAAACTCTAACCTGCACAGTTCGCGGCGACTGCACTAGCCAGGCGGCCTTAATTCCTTAGGCTCAAGACCCCACCGCAAGATACTTTAATGACTGTAAATGACAGTTGACAGTACTGAAGGCGGTGGGTAGGTCTCTACTGTTCTATACTGTTTCACTGAAGGCAGTGGATAGGTCTCTACTGTTTTATACTGTTGCACTGAAGGCAATGGGTAGGTCTCTCCTGTTTCTTCTTCTTCTTCTTCTTCTTCTTCTTCTTCTTCTTCTTCTTCTTCTTCTTCTTCTTCTTCTTCTTCTTCTTCTTCTTCTTCTTCTTCTTCTTCTTCTTCTTCTTCTTCTTCTTCTTCTTCTTCTTCTTCTTCTTCTTTAGCGTTCATCCGGATTTTTTTTTTCGGACGTGACTGCGTTGTGCCTGTTTACAGCAGAGCTGCGTTCTTGCGCCGTTAGGCCGACACATCCGACTTCTGCGGGCATTTGTTGACCGGTTAACCTTCCCGGAGTCTCTCCTGTGTTATACTGTTGTACTGAAGGCTGTGTGTAAGTCTCTACTGTTTTATACTGTTGTACTGAAGGCTGTGTGTAAGTCTCTACTGTTATATACTGTTGTACTGAAGCTGTGTGTAAGTCTCTACTGTTTTATACTGTTGTACTGAAGGCTGTGGGTAGGTCTCTACTGTTTTACACTGTTGTACTGAAGACTGTGTGTAAGTCTCTACTGTTTTATACTGTTGTACTGAAGGCTGTGTGTAAGTCTCTACTGTTTTATACTGCTGTACTGAAGGTTGTGTGTAAGTCTCTACTGTTTTATACTGCTGTACTGAAGGCTGTGTGTAGGTCTCTACTGTTTTATACTGTTGTACTGAAGGCAGTGGGTAGGTCTCTACTGTTTTATACTGCTGTACTGAAGGCAGTGGGTAGGTCTCTACTGTTTTATACTGTTGTACTGAAGGCAGTGGGTAAGTCTCTACTGTTTTATACTGCGGTACTGAATGTAGTGGGTAGGTCTCTACTGTTTTATACTGTTGTACTGAAGGCAGTGGGTAAGTCTCTACTGTTTTATACTGTCGTACTGAAGGCAGTGAGTAGGTCTCTACTGTTTTATACTGTCGTACTGAAGGCTGTGTGTAAGTCTCTACTATTTTATACTGTTGTACTGAAGGCTGTGGGTAGGTCTCTACTGTTTTATACTGCTGTACTGAATGTAGTGGGTAAGCTCCTTTTTGGCGTTATACTTCAGTGCATGACAGAGATACAATACACCCTATGTAACAGAGAAGATATTAAGACTTAAGACAGGCTTGTCTTCTGTATTTCTCTGATAGTTATAATGAGGGAGCCGCGGTATCCCAGTGGCTAGACACTTGCCTGTCCACGTGGTGATCATGGGTTCCATCCGCATCGGGGCATATTCGAATTTTAAAATTTTACCCAAGCTCCCAGGTCGACACTAAAACAGGCATCAGGAAATGTCGTGGGAAGTAAAGGCAGCCCATGTGACACTGGCCCCATCACCCAGCCAGTGCCGAATGTTCTATAAACCTATGGGTTTTACACCACATGCCCAGTGTGTCGTGTAGAGGGTCATTATTTATACTTAGCTGTCAGTGATGTCTGAGTCATATATGGCTGAGCTATCGTATGACAGTAGACGGTACTACCTACTTTCTATTAGCGCCGAATGTGAGGGGTCTTAATTAGATATGACTGAGCTATCGTATGACAGTAGACGGTACTACCTGCTTTCTCTTGGCGCCGAATGTGGGGTCTTAGTTAGATATGACTGAGCTACTGTATGACAGTAGACGGTACTACCTGCTTTCTGTTAGCGCCGAATGTTGGGCGGCTCTCACCAAACCCGACACTCCACATTGTGCCAATGGCTTCGGGCGGAGGAGCGCAACTGGGAGGTTACAAGCCTTATCCTAGTTAGATGAAATGCCGCCTAAAGCATTAAATGTCATAGCAGGGCAGACCAGTCCCAAAGCCTTGGTCGGCAACTGGTCTCGGATCAAAGTTCCGACAGGTGGGCAGTTTGAGCATTGCTTTGCTGATCCAGCAGCTTCTGCAGTTTACCGTGTTCCAAATGTATAGGTGTTATCTTTCCTTTGGAATAAACTAGGCAGGCTGAGAGAGGAATTAGGCTGCACGGGCAACACATTGTCTCTACAATTTAGACCAGGCGTTGTATTATGGGAAAGTATAACATTTGCTACCGCCATGGGCTGTAGTTATTATGCCTTGTTAGAAGCACAATTTACAGACGAGCTAAAATAAAGAGCGAAACTTGTCAAGTCAAGTGCTTCCAATCTGACGTGGACAAGGCTCAAGGTTCGTGCCGGAATACGATCAGCGTTGCCAGTAGTGATTGTGCTCAGTCATCAAACCTCAAATCCCGAAACAGCCAAATAAATCAAACAATTGTCTGTCAAACCGGCAGGGTGGCAGTGTCAGTGATGCATTACAGTTTTAACCTGTTATTGATTTCTTCCAACTCCAGGTGGGGATCAACTACCAGCCTCCGACTACAGTCCCCGGGGGAGACCTGGCTGCCGTGCCTCGCGCCGCTGTCATGCTGACCAACACAACAGCCGTTGCTGAAACTTGGGCCCGGCTGGACCACAAGTTTGACCTGATGTACGCCAAACGGGCCTTTGTCTTTTGGTATGTTGGAGAAGGCATGGATGAGTCCGAGTTCATCGAATCCAGAGTGGATATGGCAGCTCTGGAGAGGGATTATTACGAGGTTGGGATACCATCGAAGTGATGTTGACGTAGTCAGCACATCAACAGGTTCATCTGCTTGCCGGCTATCTCTTTCAGTTCCAGAAGGCATAAAAAATTGCACAGAAGGAGATCATGTCCATTAACACCACCATCATTTTATATCATGAAGTATGGGCGGTCATGTTTCGCCGTCTCACAATAGAGTCGTGGATCAGCTCTGTGATCTCGAATACGTCATGTAGTCAATCAATCTAGATATTTAACTTTCTGCCTTCCCTTGTTTCTTTCCCCTCAATCAAGCCAGTTGTCAACAAGTTCTCCAGTGTATTTCGTCACATAGTGTGCCCAAAACACCTTAAATGTCCATCTTGTTCCTCTTCTAATTTCTCTAATCAATTTACGGTTTTCAGTTGTTTCTTGTAGGACTTGCTTATTGGTTTTCTGTCTGTGGCATTCTTTGAATTTTCCTTAGAAACCACATTTCCACTGCCATTAGATGCTTTTTTCCCCAGTTTGTCTGCTCATTGTCCACATTTCACATCTATACAAAAGTATATGTTCTATGTAGCACTCCAATACTTTTTCTCGTTGGAACTGACTTTTTATTGGTCGCTATGTTTTCCATC
This sequence comes from Cepaea nemoralis, assembly GCA_014155875.1. Taxonomy (NCBI): domain Eukaryota; kingdom Metazoa; phylum Mollusca; class Gastropoda; order Stylommatophora; family Helicidae; genus Cepaea; species Cepaea nemoralis. The sequence goes on along the minus strand of JACEFZ010010221.1, from coordinate 17,885 downwards.
TTGCAAAAGGCGCAGCTTTGCTATGACAATTCTTGTTCTAATCTCTGTATGTCTATTTTATGCTGCTGTACTACTCGCGACGGTTATATATAAGTTGCATATCCTTTACAGGACGTGGCAGTCAACCCCAGCATTATTTGTGATTTTGTGGCAAGTTTACGTTCAGTAGTTTGCCATTGCTTTCTGAATGACCAGCACTCATACCATTGTATGAAAATAAACGCAAGGCGGTCTGCTGCCAAATCGCCCGCAGCTGTGTTTCTAACGCTGTATTGGGATTACAAATTGCGTCTGTAACTCCTTCGCCACAGAGCAACATATGTTTAGTACACAAACGTTGGTATAATTCTGTGATTCCAGCCATATGAAAGCTTTATTACTGCGGTCCAGTTCTCTTGTACAGATTCAGTGCTAAACAAAGAGTAAGTTTGGAATCTTCGCTGGCTGTTGAACGAGGGGACGGAGCACATATGGGAATGTCCTGAGTGCAGTGATGTCAGTTCTTAACTCAACTCAAATCAACTCAACAACTCAACTGGACCAAACAAAAATGGATGGCGGAGAATGGGAAGTAGGGGTGTGTCTCAGTTATGCCTTAAAAGTTGTTTATCTGGTAGCAGAAATGTATTATATATCAACATAAAGGAGGTTGCATAAGATAAACAACTGTATATAAGCCTATGGCAGATACAGGAAGTCACGTAAGACGATTAACCATCCCATGGCAATGATTCAGTTAAATGAGAAAACCTCTGTTAGCTTCCTGGTCTTGTTTAGATTTCAAGTGTAATTTTTGTACAGAGCAAATGGTTTGGTCATATAACTAGGCTACCAACTAACAGTATACCACAACAATCAATGATGTACAGACTAAATGGAACAACAAGAGGTCGACCATGCAAACCATGGACAGAAGGAATAACAATCTTGATATATGAAGCCCTTAAACAAGCACTTTCCCGCTGTTTATGCTTCACATCGACACCGCAAGGTTCAAGAGGAACAAGATGAGATGAGATGAGTGTAGTAAAGGTTCACATTCATGCGTCACAGTACACTTGTTCCTACAGCCCGGAAAGAAGTTTGTCCCCGTGAATTTCCCTAGCCACTGGAAGCTCACTCAAAGAAATATTACAAGGTATATGTTGTAAGAAATTGCAACTACCAACAATGCTGAACATAATCAACAAGTAAATGTACTAAAACTCATTATTAATTTAATAAATCTATTGAAATAACTTTCTGGGGGTGCTGGAATATAAATGATCTTTTGATGATGAAAAAACAAAGAAACAAAGAAACAAAGAAACAAACAAACAAACAAACAACTATATAACCAACATGGTGCCACCCCACATGAAAAAAATAATTCCCGTAATCAATCACCAAAAATCATGTTCTTATTCAAATCAGTGTCTATATGTCCAATATAACTCAAACAAAAAGTTCAATATCTCTTGGGGAAAATGTTGGTCCGCTGTCTAGATGCTTCTAATAATAATGTTAATAAGTCCATTGCCAGTAGGCATAAGAAATAGTTCCTGTAATAATTCTGCTGGAACACCATTCTTCTTCAATTACCATATGGGAGGATGGTAAATTATCCTGGGTGAATTGAAGATGGTTCCTACGGAATCACTAGTGTTGGAATTCATAAAGTGTATGTGTATGTTCTAAATCACAATTTGGCAAGTACTTAGCTTCTTAGGCGAGACTCTCTGATGTGGATGCGGATTGGAGGTCGATAAAAATAACGAGGATCCACTCTTTAGCTGTCCCAAAGGCGACCACTCAACCATCGGTCACAATGAGGGAAACAACTCGTCCCATGATAGATGTTCATGGTACCAACAACTTACCTGCCTTCAGCAGTCAAGCCAGTATGCAAAGTGTTAGGTTAGGATGAAGACGAAAAAAGCCAAAAACCCATCATCTAGCTCTCTGGTGATGTGAAACAAAAAAACCAGCCGATATATTCTTGAAAAATATACTCAAATGTTATGATGATATGATAACATCACTAAAAAACATATGATGGGACAAAACATCATAATGTTATAAAGATTTCATAAGAAAATAAAGCATCAGGATGAGATAAATATGTCACAATAAGACAACCAACATCCAGTGGAGACAACATGTCTGTTGAGACAACCGTCCGTTGAGACAAATCGTCCATAGAGATAAAGCGTTGTGATAAACATATGTTGTGATAAACGTCTGTTGAGATAAACACCCGTTGTAATAAACATCTGCTGAGATACACGTCTGTTGGGTTAAACGTCTGTTGTGATAACAACGTATTGTTGATATAACGTCAAGGACAAGACGCATTGTCAAGAGGATACAATGACATCCCGTAGAGATAAAGACGTAAATGATAAACTGAAATGTCATCATGTGGAGACGAACCGTCATAAGGAAATAATGAAATCAGAATAAGACACACGTCATTGTAAGATATGGTCGCCGGCCAGACCAGAACATCAATGATAAGGTAAGTGACGTCTTGAGAAAGGCAAACGTCTTATAAAATCTCATCATCTCCCGTCATGTCTGTAACGCCCCAAAATTACCAACAACTCAACACTCACAGGTGATACATTCACAAACAGAAATAACACATAGATCTTTTCACAAAATCATGATCATACGAATTATTGAGAGAGGCATCAGATATATATCTCATAATATCAACAAAGGTTCGAACACTTGAACGTAATTTTGCCCTTCCAGCCTATCGCCATTGAATAGGGGTTACTAGACACTATTGTAACTTCTGTCCTTTTCACAGTCACAACAGTTGCACCATAAATTCAGTAAAACTGCATTATGGCATTCACTAAAAAATTGGCAGAACTCTGAACGTAAAATTCCGTCAGGTCACTACCAGCAATGAAATCATGTTGGTCTTGAGTGCAACGTCCTGCAAAATAATGCACCATCCAACTATTGTTCTTATCACATGAGTAATCATCTGCGACAAAAAGTGTGTCACTCACTCTAATATCTCAGAACATATTTAAGAAAAGATGTGTGAAATTTGATATTCCATTGAATATTGAATAAGTGCACATGCGTCAAGATAGCAATTCATAAGAGCAGTCCCTACTGCATAAAGAAGACTTCATATAAAGTGCAGTCAGCAAGAACATGTTTTTCACTACCAAGGATTAGCACTTATAGCGAATTCTATAGTACAAGGAATAAAGTTTAATGATGTACTGTTATAGATGCATAAAACTCATATAGCATGTAGAAATTGCATTAACAAGAGATGAGATGTTGAGCATGGAAAATCATCAGTTGACATAGCATTGTCACTCTGCATAAGTCGATTTTCAGTGAGCGAAGAAATCAGTTTATATTTTCTCAATGAAACAACATTGTCACATCGGCACATGTTTACATATAAAATCACGTGTTACCCGCCTTACAATAGTCTCACCAGTATCGTCAAAAAATGTTTGAAATGATAAACTCACCTTGGATCCCAGAGAGCACAGAAAATAGTACTAAAATGTACGAAATAGGACAGAAATGTATTGGAGAAATCCTGACATGTGTCTCTCTCCAGTATCATTGATCTTGAAGACGATAGTTTGTTACATTGTACTTCAAAAAGACATAATAGCTACAACCCATGGCAGTGGCGAATGTGACCGATAAGGCCGATTCGCGCTGTAAATGTTCGTCCACAGTGGATGCATGTGAACACATGGTCATTTCCACCATCATGCACCACTTACGTCTCACATGCTCGGTGTGTGATTTATCTGCAATAATTTTCTCCTTTGTTTTTATTCCATTTCTGATATTTGCCCTCCATGCAACACGTTCAGCGACGACTTGCCCTAATGTGCATTATCAATGCATGTATCAATGATGCCCCGCTTACACACATCTTTTCATCGTAGTAGAAGCTGACCCTGAGATCTCTTACCCACCTGTAATTCACAAAAAAAAAAAAAAAAAAAAAGATGTCCTATGGTATTCTACCATCATCCATCCATCCTAACTTGTCCTATCAATCCAAGACTACGAAGACTGAGCATGGAGTAAACCGTCACACAACCTGATCTTTCCAATACTTCAGTATTTGTGATTTTGTCTTGCCACTTAATACCAAGTATTCTTTGCAGACACCGCATATGAAAGCTGTTTAAACATTTCTCTTGATGTGAGTAAGTTGGCCATGCTTCACTGCCATAACGAAGAGTACTAAGGACACAAGCTTGATAGACAAGGACTTTTGTTTTAGCAGTAAGCTTCCTGTTCTCCTAGACTCTTTTTATTAGCATGTTCATTGTTGCTGCTGCCTTATCAATCATGCTGTTGATTTCCTGATCTAGGGATAATTTGCTATTTACCACTAATCCTAGATATTAAAATGGTCTACCATCTCTAGTTCGGCATCGTAAATAAAGATTGATGGCATCCCGTGTGCACATTGTAACATAATCTGTGTCTTCTCTTTACTAATTCTTAAACCAAATTCAGAACAAGCATTGGAGAATGCAGATAGTAGACGTTGTAATTCTTCCTCAGAGTGGGTCGTAATTGCAGCATCATCTGCAAAAAGCAACTCTCTGATCAGTACACTCATAATTTTGGTCTTGGCCTTCAATCTCTGAGCATTGTAAAGGCCGCCATCTGAGCGTGAGTGAATGTATATACCACTATCCGGATCATGAAAGGCATATTTCAGTAGAAGTGAAAAGTATATTCCAAAGTGGGTGGGAGCTAGTACACAACCTTGCTTAACTTCATTCTTGATTTCAAACTCTTCAGAAGGTGCACCATGAAACTTGATTGTACCCATCATGCCTGTGTGGAACGATTCCACAATGGACAGATGAGTTGGTGGGCAGCCAATCTTCTTTAGTGCCCTGAACAGACCCTCACGACTGACCAAATCAAATGCTCTCGTGAGATCGCGGAAAGCAATAAACAGTTGTTGATTCTGTTCACTGTATGATTCTTGCATTTGTCGCAATGAGAATATCATATCAATGGTAGACCGGTTCTGTCAAACGCCCCACTGTGATTCGGTGTAGATTCGATCTTCTAGGACAGTGGTTCTCAACCTTTTTTTGGCCCATGCCCTCCTTTACCATATGAACGGCAGAACGTCACCCCCCACCCCCACTTTCGAATTTCCTTACTATAAATCATCCCCACCTTTACACAGTATACACACAAATGGAAGCTAAATTTAATAACACATACTAGAACAAGTCTACATAAAACGTGAGATGCGGGTCTACTTACGTTATAAAACGAATTTCATTAGGGCAAGAAGTACAGAATCGTAAAATTTAGAGGGAAAAGCAATATCAAGTAACTGGTTCTTGTATTAATGCGTCTTTAAATAAAATAAATCCCCCCCCCCCCTGAAACCCTAAAATTCCCCCCTAGGGACTTGTCCTTCTCGCTAGCATAGCTCTATTAGCTGGTGGATCTGTAGAGCGAGTGTGTCTTGCCCACTCCTGATAACCTCTATTGGAATCACATTCTTACCTGGAGCCTTGCAAGATGCCAGTTCATTTATAGCACACTTAACTTCTGTTATGGTGGAAAGTGTGTCCAGATGATCAACAATTGGCAGGGCCTCTATGGCGGTGAGGGCATCATCCGCTAGTTTGGTCTCACTTGAGTAAACTCCAAATAGTGCTTTACCCATCTGTCCATCTGCTGTGTCTTGTCAGTGATGATTTCTCCAGTCAAGGTTTTCAGTGATGAATTTCTTTTGATTATTTGACCGCATGCTTTCTTTATACCCTCATACATGCTTCTGATGTTTCCCTTATCACTTGCATTTTCAATGGACTCACATAACTTGATCCAATAGTCATTTGCACACTGCCTGGCAGCCTTTTGCACATCATTCCCTGCTTGCTTCAGCTCACTGAGAGTGTTACGCGTTGTTCTTTCCTTGTTTCTTAAGAGAGCTATTTTCTTTTTATCAATGAAGGACTGAAGTGTTTGGCTGTTTGCCGCAAACCAGCCCTACCTCTTATGATAAACAGTTTCGTAATCCCGCTCCGCTGTTTTATAAAGAGTGTCCTTAAGTTTACCACATTTTCACTTGCTGTACAATTTTCAGATATATCAGTGAAAGCGTCTTCAAACTGCTGTTGGATCTCAAATCACTTATCAGGATTGTGGCTTTTAATAATATTAATCCTGGGGCTAGATTTGTGTTTAGTCTCAGTCTAAGCCTTGCAACAACCACAGAATAATCCGTATCCCATTCAGCACTGTGGTAACTTCGAGTTAATGATGTTTGTTGTAGATGTTGTCTCTATGTGCTGATGAAGTCCAGCTGATGCCAATTGCCGGATCATGGGTGTTTTCATGTGACCTTATGCAGCTCTTGTATTTTAAAAAAGGAGTTCGTAATCAATCAATCAATCATGTGCCATGCCGGAAAGCGTGCGCGGTCATGACTCGCCATTTCACTCGATCACCAGTGTCGTGGATCAGCTCAATGTTCCTGTCCCGTCCATGCCATGTGGCCAAGCCATCCAGGTATTGTCCTCTCGGTCTTCCTCTTGGTATGTTCCCTTCGATCTTGCCAGTTGTCACCAAGTTCTCCAATCCATTTCTTCTCATAACATGTCCAAAAATTTTGACTGTCTACGTCTAATCTCTCCAATCAGCTTATGATGTTCATTTGTCTCCTGTAGTACTTGGTCATTGGTTTTTCTGTCTGTCTATGGTATTCTATGCATTTTCCTCAGAAACCACATTTCTGCAGCCATCAGATGTTTTTCAGCTTGACTGCTCATTCTCCAAGTTTCACATCCATACAAAAGAATAGGCTCTATGTATCCCCTCAACACTCTTTTTCTCGTTTCAATTGACATCTTTTTATTGGTCAGAATGTTTTTCATCTTGCTAAAGGCTACTTTCGCCTTGGCGATTCTTGTTCTAATCTCTTCAAGGCATCTCCCATCAGATGTTATGACTGTTCCAAGATAATTGTACCGATTCAGTTGTTGAAGAATATTTCCATTTACTTGTATATTACATTGTGGCACTTCTTTCTTCCTAGTGACGACCATAACCTGAGTCTTTTTACAATTTAATTCTAACCCCAGTTTCTCACTGTGTACAGCAACCGCATCTACTAATTGTTGCAGGTCCTGCGCATTGTCTGCAATTAATACTGTATCATCTGCATATCTAATGTTATTGATGTTTCTTCCACCAATGCTGATTCCATTTATATCCTCTACATTTCTGAAAATATTTTCACTGTATAGGGAAAAAAGATCTGGAGACATCACACATCCCTGCCTAACACCTCTCTTAATTGGCTGATCCTGTCCCACTTCATTATCAATCCTTATTGCACCTTGTTGTTTCAAATATATGTTTTTTATAAGTCTAATGTCTTTCCCATCAATTTGTAGATCTGCAAGCATATGTAACAAAGCGAACTCATACAAGATGACTTGACTCAATTGGTTCTTTATAAATATGGTTTATTCGTCTTGATGACAGCTGGACCTAACATGGCGTCCTCACCGTTCTGTCCTTGGATGTTTTCTCCTCTGACAACCCCCTACGTCACGACTTGAGCATCTCTCCTCTCATTCCACCCCGATGCTCAATCGTGCTGTAGCCGTTTCCCACCTAAATACTACTAATACCCCCACTTCTGTTACACCTCCCTATGTTTTTCTAAAGAATTTTTCCTGTAAAGGAAAAATTCTTTACTCCCAACTCTCTTACTCTATTCCCTCTTTTTCCTTACCTCGCACATTTCCTTTAATCTTCCCTATACTAACTCAATTTTGAGTAAATAATATATCTTTTAACTCCTCTCCCTGTTATATTGTCAGCTAGTAACCCACTATATACTTCTTCTTCGATTCTACTTTGTACCATACATCATACCACGTATGGTAACTCTTTTAAACTAAACACTCCTTCTCCCCTTTCTTTAGTTCTTACATTTCCCTAATCTCCCTAAACCACTTTATGTTAAGCAACCCAATCTATTTCTCCAAACTATATAGCCATCTACTATATATTTCTGGTCCTTTCTTGGCTCCTCAAGTTCCTGTATCAAATATACATATCATAAGAAGAATAGCTCGTATAATCGTTATTGTACACATGGCATTATGAAATCCCTCGCTCTTTCACAACACAAGACAACCAGAACAACGTAGAAACAACGTATTTAGAAAAAGTAAAGAAGGGGTGCGCACCCAGTGAAAAGAATAAATAGTCAAGATGACCACATTTACATAAAGTAATGCATATTCCACACAACCACATTTGCCTCCCTTGCCAATAAAAAAATTTGTACAACAATTTTTTTAAAATACGTCTTATGAAAATAGATCTTTGTTCTCTATAAATCAAGTTGACATAAGTTTTCTCAACATTTATATATATAACATTTATATTGCCATCCACAATCTTGTCTATATTTCCGTCACCTCACCTTTTACCACGAGCCAATGTTCATATCCTATGAACATTATCAATTTAATTAACGCTGGTTTTTCACAGCACCTATTTCTTGCCCCCTCACATCCCATTATTTGTTTCTTTATCCAACCATATAATTATACTCACCTATATGCTGCCATCCACAGTTTTCTCTTCCTTTTTCTTCATATAATGCTGACTTTACGCAGCTCCTATTTTATTTTCTAAGATTTTATATCCCTAAGAACCTCTTCATGCCGACCAACTATATGTCTCTCTATTAGCCCTCAGTATGTGTCCCTCTATTAGCCCTCATCTATTTTCCTTATTCCAGCCAACACCATAACTTATTCAAAAAAAAATTAAATTTCCTTAATTAATTATATAACGAGGTAATCTAATACACAAAACCACTTAATTAAACAAAATCAAAACCAAATATTATACCCCCCAACTCAATCAAAGAAAAATACATTTTAAAACAATATAACATGTATTCTAATCTACCTAACACCACTGGTCTCTTTTATGGACCAATAGTTTGTATTTTATGAACACAACAACTCTAAAATTCCAAAATCAAATTATAACAATCATTTCATAGGATTAAATCAAACAAAAAAAAAACATATTATATATGAGGTATTTCAACCTCAGACTCAATAAAACAAGTGTCTTCTCGCTAAAGAGAAGGTCTTCAAAAAAATTATAATTCACATAGAATTAGCTACTTAAAGTAACCAAGCAAAATTTTCCTCCTATACGAATCAACGTAAGTCATATCTATTCACTCAAGTCACTCCATTGTTTTTATAAGCGAGAAACTGAAACAATTCATTGCCAGGTCTATATATATCTATATCTGTTATTTACAGAACACATTCTAACTTACAACAATATCTGTTCTTTTCATGAAAGTCTTTAACTAACAATGACCATATTATATACCCCCCATGTACTACTTAATTATTTTTCACACACCACTATTTTCTTAGCATCTATCTACCTGCTGTACCATTGGCTAACTTATCTATCTAATAAGAAGCCAAAATATAATATCCTCTAGCAATTCCGTCAGCGAGAGAAAAAATAAAATATATATATGCCTCAATCAAACCTATCTCCATTGCTTCACTACTCCTCCATATCATTTATAAAAATACCAAGAGAAGCCTTTTCCATTTCCACCATCTTACACACTTCATCAAGTATCACTTTCCTTAAAGCCTGCAACTTATATCTTGCTATCTGCAATATTCTCCATCAATTTATCTCTTCCGTTTCCACTTCTTCAACAACTCCAAGTTTCTCTGTATCAATGCTATCTCTACATCAATATCCTCCTCTCCGTATAATCTATCATCTTCTTCCATACTACTAATTGACTCTGACTTCTCATCCATTTCTTCTTCTTCATCTGTTTGTCTCTCGTTAGCAGCCGCTAATCTCTTCCGTTCAATATCCCATCTAATCTGTCTATCACTATTTCTTAAGGACCTTTCTAGTAAAGGCATCTCTTCACCGCTTGTTGAATAATCTCTAATTCTCCTCTGTCTTTTCACTTCTCTATCTCTTTGTCTATCCATTCTTCTTTTCGTTGCTTGTCTAGTATTCTTAAATGGAGCACCTATTTCCTCTTCCATACTATCATAATGACTTTCATTCACATTTTCTTCTTCTATTGTTTTCGGTATCGTCTGTTCTTGAGTATCTTCGTAAGCTGGAGTTTCTAGTAACTGATTTTGTGCTGGATCTTTTCTAAAACTTGGGGTTACTGTAGCTCCTCTGACGACTTGTTCATCTAAATATCTTGTGTCTGAATAATAATTATTATTATAATTATTATTTTCCATCTCATCCTCGTCTCTTCTTAAGTGTTCAACGTGTGCCCTTGCCACATGTCCTGTGACCTGGTTCTTGATAGTATACGATACATTACCTAGTTTTTCCAAAACGTAATAACCTGGGATCCAACGAGCATCAAACTTAGAGTTTCTTCTATGCTTCTTGTAATAAACTCTATCACCTACTTTAAACTCCTGTAATTTTGTATTTACATTTTTGTACTTTTTCTGTCTTTCCCTAGCTTTAATTATATTATTCTTTAATCTTACGTGTGCTTTATGCATTTCTTGTATTATTGTCTCTTGAAATTCTTCCCCCATATATTTCCGTCTTGGTTTTAATAGATTATCTATAGGTAGTATTGGTTCTCTCCCGTGTATTAAATAGAATGGCGAAAACCCCGTGCTCTCATTTTGATTTGTGCGAATTGCGCTAAGGGCAGGTCCTAAGAATAGATCCCAATCTTTTTCATGTTCATCAACAATCTTTGCTATGATATCATACAATGTCCTATGTTGACGCTCGTTCCTAGCATTTGAAGAAGGTCTATAATATGAGGTCTTTATATGTTTTATATTCAAATCTTTTAATAACTTTTCGAATTTTTTATTTACAAATTCCCTACCATTATCCGTAAGTATACTTTGTGGGCAACTAAATCTTGGTACGAACTCTTGTAAAAAAATATTAATGACAGTATCTGCGCTCTTATCTGGGATTGCATAAACTTCCGGCCAAAGACTGTAGATGTCTACTATATGAATTAAATACACGTTTCCTGACAACGTTCTAGGGTGAGGACCCGATATATCTAAACTAATCTTTTGCATTGGGAACTGAGGAATATCTGTATCTTGTAATGGACACTTAATTGCTTTCATATTCCTTAATCTGCATCTTTCACAGGTGTCTACATACCTACAAGCAGACTTAAATAAATTCGGCCAATAATATTTACTCGTAAGTGCTTTCACCAATTTATCCCGACCGAGATGACCATTCTCATCATGATATGCTTTTAAAACTTCACTTTCCAAATGTTTTGGAACATATTTCCTTAGCTGTTCATTCTTTTCACACATATAATATAACTGCTCGTCCTCTTGTAACACTAAATACTTTTTCTTATATTTGTTCTCTTCCCTTTCTTTTAACTTCTGTTTTATTTGTAAGACTTTTGGATCTAAATCCTGTTCTTCTTTCATACTAAACTGTGCTAAATGTGGGTCTTCTTCCCCTCTATGTTCAGCCTCCTGATCCGATGGTAAACTCTCAAAGTCTTCTCCATTTATTATGGCAGAATCTAAAATATTTACTTGCCAGTTTCGATCGTCAATCTCTGGTTCTCCTTCATCTTCTGTGTCACCTGACGACTGTGGGTAGGGGATTCTAGATAATAAGTCAGCACACGTGTTAATCCTACCTGGAATATATTCAACTCTGGCATTGTACCCTTGTAGATTCAACGCCCAGGTTTGTATTTTCCTGTTCTGTACTGGAGCTTCTAAAAGAGACTTTAAAGGCATATGGTCAGTTCTAATAACAAAATTTGCGTTATGTAAGTAGTAATTTAGTTTCTGAAGAGCATAATGAATAGCGTAAGCTTCTTTTTCAATAGTCGTCCATTTGCGTTGAGATTTGCTAAGTTTATGAGATAAAAAGTAAATTGGCCTTTCATTTTTAACCCCTGGTATTCCAGACTCTTTTCCTTCATATGGTTGAACCAAACATGCTCCTATTGCATTGTCTGAAGCATCTGTGTACAGTATTAACTGTTTATTCAAGTCTGGATGCGTCAATAGTGGTACCAGTGTTAAGCTGTTTTTTAAATACTCGAACGCTTTTTGACACTCATCATCCCACTTAAATCTAGCGTATTTGCCTGTTAAATTTGTAATAGGTTCTGCTATCTTTGAAAACGCTGGGACAAACCGCCTATAATACGCACAAGTTCCTATAAACGCACGCACTTCCTTAACATTAGTTGGAGGAGGTAACTCTTTAATAACCTTTATCTTGTCCTGGTCTGGTTTAATTCCGTCTCTATTTATAATATAACCCAAATATTTTGTTTCTGTCTTTAAAAACTGGCACTTACTAAGCTTCAATTTAACGTCATGTACTCTTAATCTATCGAATACTAATCTAATATGTTTTAAATGATCATCCACATCTCCTGTCGTAAAAATCAGAATATCGTCTATATAGGCTAGTGCAAACCTTTGCATACCTTCTAATACTTCATTTATTAAGAGCATGTAGTGAGACGGCGCAGTTTTGACCCCAAAAGGCATTCGTAAAAATTCGTAAGAGCCCATATGGGTACAGAAAGCACTCTTATTTTGAGCGTCCTTCGACATAGGTATACACCAGAACCCTGATCTTGCGTCTAACGTCGTGAAGAATGTAGAACCATTAAGCAGCCCCAAGATATCATCAATTACTGGCAGTGGGTACGCTACATTCTTAGTGATTTTGTTCAACGCCCTGTAGTCGCAGCAGAAGCGACTCGAACCATCAGGTTTGGCTACGATGACGACCGGAGATGACCATTCCGACTTCGATCTTGTTATTATTCCTGCTTTCAACATATCTTCTATTGCCTTTTCCACAATTTCTCTATTTCTCAATGGAGTTCTATATGGTTTTAAACTAATTGGTGGATGATCTCCCGTATCTATTTCCATTGTAACTGTTGTCGTTTTACCCAATTCCAAATCATTAATTGCAAATACATCTTGATTTTGCCTTATAAGTTGTTCTAATACTTCCTTATTTTCTGGCGGAGCTTTTAACTGTGCCAACAATTCTTGTTCCCTTGTCATTTTGTCTAGTGAATGTATTTGGGCTGTATTTCTTCTGGATGGATGGATCAATTCATCCATTTGTACGTTCCCTCTTCTTCCGCGTCCGCGTCTGTTATTAAGTCTTTCACTAGAAGTTTCTGAATAACTTGTTCTCGACATTTCTCCTCTATCCGTTGCCAATATGTCACTAATGTTATGTTCTAGTTTGGCTATTACACATCCTCTGTATAACTTGATTTCTCTACCTGTGTTGTTGATAATCATCACTGGAAAGGTTAAGTGTTTATCCAACGCTATTATTCCATCTGGAACTTCCAAACCCGGCTCATCAATTACTTCCTCTTGCAACTCAGTGATTCTGACTGTGTTTCCTGCCACATAATACGGGTTTCTCTTCAGCTTTGCTTGTATCAAATTAACCGACTGTGGTTTTAACGTCGTGGACATTTTAACTCTAACCAGTGCTGATATATGCATGTCCTCTTCCATATCTACATAGACGTCCCTGAATTTTAATTTATGTAAATCAAAGAAAAGTCTTACTCCATTTTTTATTAAAAAATCTCTTCCTATCAGCATGTTTCTATTTAAATCTTTCACTACATGAAAAAGATGTCTTACGTTGATCCCACCTAGCTTAAAATTTATCATTGTTTGTCCAATTACTTGTAAATTCTGTCCCGTAACAGAGTGTAGATTATTATGACTCTTAAATATTCTACAATTTCTCACTATTTTGTATAGAAAACTTTCTTTTACCACACTAACCTGAGCTCCCGAATCAATTAATGTACGAATTCTATACTTTCCTATTTCTACTATACAAGAGCTATAATCTGTTTTATTTTCCGTAAACTGTTTGACTTCATCTAGTTGAAAGTATTCTCTGTTCGTTCTACTATACCTGTTATTAACATATTCTTTAAACCTTGAGACCTTATTATTTTCCCTCCTACCATAGGTCTTATTTAGTAGGTAGGGCGTCCGTTTCCCTGCGTTCTTGTACCTGTAAAATTTCTGTGTCTATCTTCAACATTCCTATTTAACCTATTGCCACTTCCACTCTGTGTATTCGACTGGACATTCCTGTTACCACAAAAACGAAAAACGTGTCCGCGTTGACCACAACCCCAGCAGACTACATTTGTGTTATTTGTTTTTCGCCCTGTCTCACTGGTAGGATACCTCATTTGTCTTCCTTCATTGTATTCATTTCTATTACTGCCTTGTAACGTCTGTACACCTCCTCTCCTATTCCATCTGAACCTTGTTTGTCCTATTTCCATAGGTTCCTCTATTCTATCTTCTCGAGTAGTTCCTATTTCCCGTCCTGTTCTCAATCTAAATCTACGTCTCAGGTTCTCCTCTTGTACTGCAATATCTACAGCTTGTGACAACCTCTCGGGGTTTTCTCTCATCAGCTTAAACTTCAAACCATCGGATTTTATGCCATCTACAAAAATGCCTACTAACATCCTCTCCACCTCTTCTCCTTGTACATTCTGTCCCAAGAATGCCTCTTCAGCCAGGTTAATCAACCTATCGCTGAACAACTGTACCGTCTCTCCACTATTTTGTTTAGACTGTCTCAATACCGAAAACGCATGTTGTGGATCCGTTATTTCTGCGTACTTGTGTGCCAGGTCGGTTTTGAACTGCTCCCATGTTTCATCCACTCTAGCCTCTAACTTTCTTCTAATATGCTGTGAAACCGGTTCTGTGGCTGCCTGATATGCAAGTCTCATTTTCTCTTCATCTGATGCAGATACTAAATACGCATATTTTTCTATGGAAGTTATCCATTTCTTAAACTCCCTGGCCTGTCCACTAAACTTAACAATTTCAGTTGTCATTCCCTGTTGTTTTATGACCGTATGAAGTCTATCTACCGCTGTTCCCACTCCCGATAAAACTTGTGCTACTGAATCCTGTTCTGTCATGTTAAAATATTTCTACTTGTACAAGCAAACAAACAATCAATTCTTATTAATTTCTAAATTAATTAACTAAAGGATGTTATCGTCCTCCTGAAATTCAATTATTTTCTATCTAATATCAAATATGTTACCCTTTTCTTGTTGAGGTTATCTTTCCAATCAAAAATGAAGTCCTTGGCGTCTATGTCTCTCTCTACTGAGTTTGAGAAACCCGGTACTCGAGTACTTGAACCAAGATCGACAAAGTGGCTTCAGTAAGGACCAAAAATGCTCAACTGGGCTCGATAGGCACGACTGTACTCCACAGGCCTCGATAGGGCACGACAAAACTTCACAGGCCTCGATAGGGCACGACAAAACTTCACAGGCCTCGATAGGGCACGACAAAACTTCACAGGCCTCGATAGGGCACGACAAAACTTCACAGGCCTCGATAGGGCACGACAAAACTTCACAGGCCTCGATAGGGCACGACAAAACTTCACAGGCCTCGATAGGGCACGACAAAACTTCACAGGCCTCGATAGGGCACGACAAAACTTCACAGGCCTCGATAGGGCACGACAGAACTTCACAGGCCTCGATAGGGCACGACAAAACTTCACAGGCCTCGATAGGGCACGACAAAACTTCACAGGCCTCGATAGGGCACGACAAAACTTCACAGGCCTCGATAGGGCACGACAAAAGGATCAGCTAGCGGCTCTCATATGCAGTGGAGCCCAAAGATAGTCTGACTGCGTCCAACAAATTATAGGTCGATCAATGAAAGAACGAGGTATTTATCTGCTGTCCTGATTGTTAATGGTCATTTCCATTTTTTTTGACTTGATGATATAAGTTGTCCGAACTCAACATGGAAAAATTTTGAATTGTAGTCACGTAAGTCTTAAAGTTTTTGTTTCTTTTGAGTAACCTCTGAAATTTTGGTTGGAGGCGAGTAAATCTTAAAGTCTTTAATTAACCTTTGCAATTTTGATTGAAGGCAAGGGCTCAACTTGATGGAGTTATTTGAAAATTCTTGCTCACCTGAAACAATTTTTCAGTAGCATGATGACCCAGGACCGACCTTCAGTAAAATTCTTGCCCGTTGCATCAAACTGGCTCGACTTTCAGCAAAATGATGACACTCGCAGGCACCGCACTCCTTATATCAAACTAGTCTTCATGCCTTTCTTGACAAGTACCGTCTGTACAGTTGAAAATTTTGATAGGAGGGCTGTACTTCTCACCTACAATATTGGCCATCTTTCCAAGTTCTTTGGTTTACGTTCAACTTGCGTGTAGAATCGTGCTGAAATAACTCTGTTTCCGGACAATTGGTTTGAGGAGAACAAGGACCTTTTACATTTTGAAGCTGCCCCTTCGAGTTTCTTCAAGGTGTCGACGTAGATAGTGGTTTGTTATGACTCCCGCCGCGACAATCTCCAACTAAGTATCCTGGCTCTTTGGCGCCATTTCGCTATTGTAACAAAGCGAACTCATACAAGATGACTTGACTCAATTGGTTCTTTATAAATATGGTTTATTCGTCTTGATGACAGCTGGACCTAACATGGCGTCCTCACCGTTCTGTCCTTGGATGTTTTCTCCTCCTGACAACCCCCTACGTCACGACTTGAGCATCTCTCCTCTCATTCCACCCCGATGCTCAATCGTGCTGTAGCCGTTTCCCACCTAAATACTACTAATACCCCCACTTCTGTTACACATATCCACCATGTTGACATGTCTAACTCTATCAAAAGCCTTTGTATAGTCAATAAAGCACAGATGTATATCCTTGTTTACTTCTATAGCACATTCAATAACTGTTCGCAGCATATACACATCATTTACTGTACCCTTTCCTTCTACAAACCCACATTGTTCTTCCCCTATTTCAGGTTGTATTTTCTTCCTCACTCTTTGCATGATAAATTCGTAACAAGATCTTTGTGATGTGACTCATTATACTAATTGTTCTATGTTGATCACATTCTAAGGTTCCTGATTTCTTTGGGATTGCAATAAATACAGAGTTAAATAATTCAGGAGGTATATCACCAGTATCATATAATGTGTTCAGCAGTCTGGTGACTTGCTCTAGTCCAAATTCTTCTAAAGCTTTAACCATTTCTGTTGTGATGTTATCTGCACCGGGGACCTTGCCAGCTTACATATGCTTAAGAACATTTCGAACCTCCATCTCCAAAATTGGCGGTCCTTCATTATTAAATCTAATATCATACTGTTCGTCTCTGTTATCATCATAAAGGTGTTTCACATAATCTGTACATACATGTAGAATCTGGTCTTTTTCTATTATGATTTTGACATCTTTAGTTTTTAGATACCATGTTGATGTACTTGTTCTTTTATTAGTAAGTTCCTGAATTCTTTTGTGCACTAATTTGGTATTTTGACTGTTGTGTTGGTTTTCAATTTCCAAGCACTTTTCCTCAAGCCATGCTTCTTTTGCCTCCTTACATAATATTCTGACTTGTCTGTGAATTTCTTCATATTTGACAGAATTATTTTTGTTGAGTCTTCTTGTTTCCATGAGGTGTAAAATTTCTTCAGTCATCCATTTCTTACGACCCACTTTCTTTAATTTTGGAATAGTTGTTTCTGCAGCCACATTAATTGAATTCTTCCATTGATCATCCACATCCTGGAATAGGATCTCTAGATCAGACAATATTTCAAATCTGTTCTGTACTTCTATGTTGAATTTGTTTTGTATTTCCTTGTCATTACTCAATGTACACAAATCATATTTAGTGTTTCCTGTTATATACTTGACTTTCTTCAACTTTATCCTCAGGGTTCCTGTGAGTAATCTGTGGGGTTTTTTCTTTTTTTTTTC
>JACEFZ010010220.1:385000-415713 GCA_014155875.1 Cepaea nemoralis | reverse complement strand
GATTTTATTAGAAAGCAGCATGTGAAATAGTCGCATAACTAAGCTACCAACTGATAGTATATCTCAACAAATAATGATGTACAGACCAAATGGAACCAGAAGAAGAGGCCGACCATGTAAACGATAGACAGAGGGAATAGCAGAGTTCATGGGAATTTCGATACCTGAAGCCAGTAAACGGGCACTCTCCCGCTGTTTATGCTACACATCGACCCCGCAAGGTACAACAGAAACAAGATGAAATAAGGACGAGATTTATTTATTTATTTATCTAATTATTTATTTATTTCAAATCAACGGTTTCCCGTAGTGAATATGAATAATGAAGACATAAAAAATAAGCTTCACAATTTATTCTCTGGTATATTTCGCTGCATCTGAAATATACAACACATTAATTTGTATTGTCCATAACGGTAATTTTAAAGTAACTATAATGTCACTGTGTATACACAAAGTTGGCTTGGCTGCATGACTAGCAGATGCTTCGGCTGATCTTAATATTCGTCCATTTTGTATGTTAACACACGTAACGCATTGTCTCTATCATTCACGAGCAAATTGGTCACACTTTGTACCTTCATATTTAAATTTTTAAAATTTATTTATTTATTTATTTATTTATTTATTGGTTTATAAAGATTTGCTGTTTGGTATAACCAGCGAATTTAAATATCTAGGGTAAATTTTTACTTCAGATGAGGGAATGGATAGAGAACTTTATAAACGTTGTGTAAAGACAAATCAGTCACTGAATAACTAGCGCCACTTCTGTGGCATAGAAAGATACCTATAAGTACCAATGCAAATCTCAAGGGAGGGGGGATGTTTTTTGGCCGACGTTATGCTACCAGTGTCAAATAAAAACAATATAAAATAACACAAAGTAATGCAACTTTACCGAACAGAATTGCGACATATACAGGACGTTGCGGCGACTAGCCTTCATCAGCAAACAAATACATGCACGAAACACAACATATAGTACCGGAGAAGATGCATGAAGGGGCATAAAAACGGGATGAGAAGAATAAAAAGATGGGGAAAAAATGATAGCAATGAAGATAAAATGAAAATATGAAGAAAATGTTGCTACGTATCCCAGAGTCCGAGGCTGTACTGCTACCACGAATGTATTTTTTATCATCTTTTATGCATAGCCGTGGGAGTCTATGGGTCATGGGGACCGAGGTAGGGGATGATACCTGGGTAGTGGGTGGTCACGGTTCAGTGATAGTCCCAGGTAAATTAGTGGAAGTAGTACGTGAAAAAGAGGGGCGGGGAGGTGAGACGAGAGACTGGAAGCAATGGAGATTTGATAGTTATCCGAGAGTGAGAGCTGAGGAGTCCCAGTGGATGTACGTACAATGCATGAGTGAGTATCAGTGAGTGGGTGGTCCTAGTGGACGAATATTAAAGAGCAAAGAAGTATGCACCTACGTATGATGGTAATACTAACAAAGCTCCTTTTATGTGCTCCTTTATGTGTGTGCAAAGAGAGTCCTGAAGTCTGTGTGGACTGATCTGTGTGGGCGCACATACATATACCTACACCTTTCAATAAACATTCCTACAATAGTATACATACAAGTGTATGGTGTATATCAGAAAGGAGAGAATGAGAGAGAGAGAGAGAGGGGGGGGGGGTATAGTACTTGCGATATGTCACACGGGGAATGAGGAATAGGAAGGTCTACAAATACGAAGCTTCACTCATACTGGACCCTATGAAATGCCTTAGAAGAGCTGCGGAAGTAACGGTGAGACATAGAATTAGGAATAAGGAAATTAGAAGACGACTAGGTCTGAAACCAATCATACATTTCATTAAAGAACAACAGATTAAATGGTTTGGCCGCCTCACAAGAATGCCATGGTACCATCTACCACAAAAAGAGATACAATGAAGAAATATAATTGATACCGAGCAAGGGAAGACCACGTAAAAGATGGAGTGATAGTATCAATAATAACCTTATGGAAATGAATACCAACTTACAAAGAGCATTAGAAAGAGCGCATAAAAGATCTTTACATCCATTTCCACACCCCCCCCCCTTTTTCCCCTACATTCCTAAGATTCAAGCCATTGCCTTCTGGCCTAGTCCATCTCGATCTTCGTTAGCATACAGAGAGAGTTCCTGACAAAATATAGCGATTTATGATTGGCACCTTGCCGTCTTGATAGACAATAGTTTGTCACAAAGCTTCTTCAGAAAAGTCATAACAATAAAAAATAACAACAACCCATGGCGGTAGCGAATGTAACTAATCAGTCCAATTCGCGCGTTAAATGTTCGTCCACAATGGATATATGTGAAAACATGGTTATTCCCACCACTCCGCACCATCTGACGTCTCACAAGCTTGGTGTGTGCCCTATCTGCAATAATTTTCTCCTTTGTCTTTATTCCAGTTCTGGTTTTTTCGCTCCATGCAACACAATGAGTGTTCTGTATGGCCATAGTACGAGGGTCGGTCAATAAGTAATGCCTCCTATTTGTTTATTTATGTAAATACTTTATCGGTTTGCAATTTGTTAATTTATCTGGATTCCTCATCCACTCTTCTACATTTTGTATCACTACCAACCTGTTTCTTCTTCTACGTTCATCCAGATTTTTTTTTTTACCGGTCGTGATTGCGTTGTGCCTGTTTACAGCAGAGCTGCGTTCTTGCGCCGTTAGACCGACACATTCGACTTCTGTGGGCATTTGTTGACCGGGTTAACCTTCCCTGGCTACCAACCTGTTTCAGTCACTGGTTGCGAATCAGTGAAAGTTTAAAAATGAGCACCAAAGAAGTTCGGTTAAAGCAGCGTAATGTCATAGAAATCCGCAAAGCGGACTGGCCATCCTTTTACAGCATTGACTCCACACACCGTTCATCTAATTGATGACATCGTTCGTGGTGAGCGTCGGGTAACACTGGATGAACTGTGTTCCATGTTGATCATTAGTAACGGCAGTGCCCAGAAAGGTTTGTGCGCGGTGGCATCAACTCATGGATGTTGTGTGGCGTCAATGCGGTTAACGGACGGTCAGTCCTTTTGCGTCAGCCAACGAGGATTGACCAACTTCAGCATCCTCACACCAACATACCCAACATCGGACAGCGCTAACATCCACTGTTGAATCTCCATAAACAATAGACGTTCGTAGGTGCGAATCGGGGTCTTGCCTCCAGCATTGTGGAATTCTATGACATTACGTTCCTTTAACTGAAACTTCTTTGGTGGCCATTTTTAAACCGTTACAGTTGCGCAACCAGTGACTGAAACAGATTGGTAGTGATACACAGTGTTGAAGAGTGTTGGGGGAATCCCGCTACATTAATAAATTGCAAACCGATAAAGTATTTACATAGATAAAAAATATATGAGGCATTGCTTATTGACCGACCCTCGTATTTCATTTAAGCGACAATTTAAGTCAGTCCTGGCCTCCTTAGGTTCACCGACTGCCTTCTGGCCCAGCACATCTCAATCTTCCCTAACATACACGTGGCGGCCGTAAACAAGATAACGGTTTATGTGGCCAAAGTATTTCAGTGTCCGAGATATGTAGCTGTTTCTGTCCGCTAACTGCCATCATTCTGAACACGTATAAATGTTTTCATAACCTCTGTCTAGAGCACCGGGCTTTTATTGT
Source organism: Cepaea nemoralis (assembly GCA_014155875.1). Taxonomy (NCBI): domain Eukaryota; kingdom Metazoa; phylum Mollusca; class Gastropoda; order Stylommatophora; family Helicidae; genus Cepaea; species Cepaea nemoralis. The sequence goes on along the minus strand of JACEFZ010010220.1, from coordinate 412,063 downwards.
TTTCAGTTATTGTTGTAAGAGTGTGGCGTGTGAGAGTGGTTACCACCATGTCATTTCTGTAGCTCTATGTTTGTAAATCTGTCTTTACTCCTCGGTTACTCTCTCTCTCTCTCTCTCTCTCTCTCTCTCTCTCTCTCTCTCTCTCTCTCTCTCTCTCTCTCTCTCTCTCTCTCTCTATGTTTTTCGAATTTTATCTCTGTCCATTTTCTAATAATTTCTTTGATAGCTATTTTTATTTTATTTTTGCGCTCGCTCGCTTTTAACTCAAGCGTAGTGTATACATACTACTTCCAGTAGTACTGGACTGAATTTTACGTGTGAATTAGCTTTCCCTATTAACAGTGGCTTTGTCGTCAAGCGAACCCGCTCTGACTTCAGAGGTACTTGTAATGTACGTCCCCAAGTCAAGGACGAGAGGTCAACATTTTAGTCCAACTAATTGGTGCAGGGGTTGTACCGCTAACCTCTGCATCAGCACACCGGATGTTTAAGAACACCCGTTCTTATCCATTCGGCCATGCTGACCTCCACATAGCTAATTAACATCTACTTTGCTCTTTGTTTATTCTCTCTCGCTCTCTCGCGCTCTATCTCTCTGTCTCTTTCTCTTTCTCTTTCAGTCTTCGGTTTTCATCTCTGTCCATTTCCTAATATTTTCTTCCTTTTTCTCTGTATTCATAGCCAATTAACACCTTCTTTATTCTTCTTGTATTCTCTCTCTCTCTCTCTCTCTCTCTCTCTCTCTCTCTCTCTCTCTCTCTCTCTCTCTCTCTCTCACTCTCTCTATTTCTTCCATTGTTATTCACTTATTCAATTACCATACCGCTAATTATTTCTTTATTTTATAAGTATTCTCTGTCTGTCTGTCTGTCTGTCTGTCTGTCTGTCTGTCTGTCTGTCTGTCTGTCTGTATGTCTGCCTGTCTGTCTAACTGCGTGTCTGTCGGTCTGTCTGTCTGTCTGTCTCTCGATTTCTCCTTCTTCCTCTGTTTTTCGCTTACTCTCTTTATATATAGCTATTTTCCCTTTCTATTTCACTATTCTCCCACTCTCCCTATCTACCCATCTGTCTGTCTGTCTGTCTGTCTGTCTGCTGTCTGTCTGTTTGTCTGTCTGTCTCTCTGTCTGTCTGTCTGTCTGTCTTTCTGTCTGTCTGTCTACCCATCCATCCATCCATCCATCCATCCATCTATATCTATCTATCTATCTATCTATCTATCTATCTATCTATCTATCTATCTATCTGGAGAGAGAGAGAGAGGAAGAGAGAGAGAGAGAGAGTTGAGTGCACGCATGTCCTATAATATGCCATTCCATATTTTTTTTGTATTTTCATCTTTCACATTATCATTTTGTATGTATGACACTTGATTTTATCATGTATAATATAACATTACTGTAATGTGAGCGAGAGAGAGAGAGAGAGAGAGAGAGAGAGAGAGAGAGAGAGAGAGAGAGAGAGAGAGAGAGAGAGAGAGAGAGAGAGTTGAATTGCATCACTAATTTTTAAGTTACAAAATGTATATGTACAATTTTTCTCCATTTTCTTTACAATTTTGCGACAATGCTCATGACAATCGTCACTATATGTGTGTGTGTAAAGTGTGGGAGTTTGATCATAATAGTAGGTTGGGGGATGGGGGTCAAAACCAAAACTAACAGTGACGCCGTCAGAGAACTGCTGTTTGCTGATGATTGCGCTCTATATGCCAACTCAGAGGCAGGCATGCAACACAATGTTTCAGCTTTCTCACATGCCTGTGCAAACTTTGGGCTCATTATGAACTTGTAGAAGACTGTAGTCATGTGCCAGCCAGCTCCATGAAATAATCACACCTTGCCGAATATCAAGGTGAACGGTTATAGACTAAGTGTTGTGGACAAATTCACCTATCTTGGCAGCACCGTGTCACAAACTGCCACAATTGATGACGAAGTGAATGCAAGAATCTCCAAGGCCAGCGCGGCCTTTGGCTGACTGTACAAGAATGTATGCGACAGAAATGGAATAAGACTGCAAACAAACTGAAAGTCTATAAAGCAGTTGTATTATCCACACTGCTATGTGCTTGTGAAAAGTGGACAGTTTACCAGCGACTTGCTAGGAAATTAAACCACTTCCACACAGTCTGTATTAGGAAGCTATTGAATATTGAATGGCAAGACAAGATCCCAGACACTGAAGTTCTAGAAAGAGCATCCATGCCCAGTATCCACACTCTACTAATGAAAAATCAGATTCGCTGGGCTGGTCACTTAACTCGTATGCCAGATCACAGGCTCCCTAAACAAATTTTTACGGCGAGCTACGTTGTGGTAAACGCTCCCAAGGCGGCCTGAGGACACGTTTTAAAGACACTCTGAAAGTCACACTGAAAACGTTTGGAATTCATTTTGACACCTGGGAGACTGCTGCTAAAGACCGCAATTCATGGCGTACATCATTACACAAGGGTGCAGTCACTTGTGAAGCAACCAGGACTGCAAGAGCTGCGAAGAAAAGGCTGGACAGAAAAACCATGCAGGAGATCCTCCTCCTGGAACGTCAAGCAGTCTTTGCCCGCATTGTCAAAGAACATTTCGAGCCAAAATAGGCCTTATCAGCCATCTTAGAACTCACGGCTCCATACTTTCAACCCCACTGGATGAAATGAATGGTCATCATCATTCTTGATGGACAAACAACAATAATAGATAAAGCAAATAGTAAGAATATATTGAAGACAATTAACACCTTAACAAACAAGCATAACTTCTCAAATTCATAACCATCGAATCATATTTCATACGACCAATTCAGTATTTTTTTTAAAAACTAACATAGATCAATCGAAGGCTTCAATACCAAATGCTCCTTGCAACTTATCTTTACTGTCATCGTTTTGCGAGAATAGATGCCCCCGGAATATTCTATCCGATATACCGCTAATGACCATTACTTAAGTATTCACTTACCTCAGTAACCTAAAAAACATAAACTCATCAGGGTTAGATGAATCAGCAATCGGATTCTCTGTTGTGCTGCACCAGCGATCTATGTATCACTAACCTATGTATATAATCAGTGCCTCGCCAAAGATCACAGTCCATCAGCTCTCAAAATCACTAAAGTGGATCCTATTCTTAAATCTGGTTCATTGGACAATGGTCTCCCGAGCAATTATAGACCCATTTCCTTACTATCGTCACTATCTAAACCACTAGAAAAACACATCCAGTAAGTAACATTACAGTATTTAGATCGTAACAAGCTTATAGTTGACAGTCAATTGGGATTTCGACCAAAATATTCTTGCCACACGGCCCTAACAAACATAATAGAAAATTGGCACCAGAATATAAACAATAACAGTCTATGTGGAACTGTGTTCATCGATTTCTGGAAAGCATTTATATGATAGACTATGTCATTTTAATTTTTTTTTAAACTAAAGACAATGAAAATTGGCCCTAATGTAGTGACTCTGATAACATCTTTTCTATCAAACAGAAAGCAAGTAGTATCAAGCAATAAATCAGTGTCTAAAACCACCACCTTCAATACTGGAGTACCGCAAGGCTCTATTTTGGCCTTCTATTATCTGCCATATATATTAACGATCTATCTTTGCATCTCTCATCGTCCTGCGACATATTTGCAGACGAATGTACAGTGTATACAAACGCTGAAATCTGTAATCTGCTGGAGTCGTCTTTGCAACAAAAATTAATTAATGTAGTTAGTGGAGCTATGCGAACCGTATGCAAATTAACATCACTAAAACAAAATCTATGTTTTTAACAACCAGACAAAGACTTCAAACTCTAAATTCACGCAGATCACTTCAACTTTACATCGATACCATGCCAGCAGAAAGTGTAATTGCGCACAAAACATTAGTCCTCATCATTGATAGAAACCTAACATTTAATTCCCACGTTCAATCGTTCATTAAACAAACAGCGAAAAAAGTCTACCAACTCGCCAAAATTAAAAAATTTCCTTGATGAGGACACAAGGAAAATATTATACACTTTTCTCAATCAGACACATTTTGACTACTGCTCTACAATCTGGGACGTTTGTTCCAATTAAAGCACCAAGCGACTTTATTCACTCCAGAAACGAACAATGAGTTTAATTTATAGCAAACATTTAATTGACAATCCTAGCCTGCATAAACGCCTCCAGATACTACCACTCCGAAAACTCCTACTTTTCAATAAGGCCAAACTAATTCACAAAAACCTACATCGGAATGCCCCAAATTACCTTTGGCCATTGTTTAAATATAATGCTAGACACAGTAAACGATTAAATATATTACACATTCCGAAGCCTAGGATAGACTTATACAAAACAAATTTAACGTACTCTGCAGCTCAGCTGTGGAACAATCTTCCACAAGAAATCAAAGACATCACAAACCCCTATACATATAATCGCAAGTTATTCGCACACTGTCTCTTTACGGATTATCTTCCCCCTTAGTAATAGAATAAAATAGTAATAAAACCCTAGTATAACAGGCAGTCCCTTTTGGCAGACCAGTATATTCCTCATAGCTAATAACAAGTGCAACACCATTATTTAATATTACTGAGTCGTGTAGTAATGATTTTTGCATATTCCCCATGCCTTTATAATGTATAACATTTATATTGTTGCTGTTCTCAGTTAGCATTGAATGATGTGTGAATGAAATAATGTATGACAGAGAGTGATAAAAGGGCAGAATTCAATGTGTTTTTTTCCTTCTATATGAATGTAACATTCACAATTGATGCATGAAAGATGAGTGATTGAAAGGGCCGAATCTAAGACGGGCTAGCGTACCCAAAGTGTTACCCTTTGAAAGTAAGCAGTGTTCGTTCGTTCGTTCTGTCTGTCTGTCTGTCTGTCTGTCTGTCTGTATCTCTGTCTGTCTGTCTGTCTGTCAATGTTCTTTCGTTCGTTCTGTCTATCTGTTTATCTATTTATCTAGCTATCTGTCTATTTCTCTCTCTCTCTCTCTCTCTCTCTCTCTCTCTCTCTCTCTCTCTCTCTCTCTCTCTCTCTCTTTCTTTCTTTCTTTCTCTCTCTATACATCGCTTTTTCTAAATATCATCTTTTTTTTCTTCTTTATCTCTCTTTCTTGTAATATTATTTCTTGCAATATTCTTGTTCACACAAAAGGTTTAAACATGGGAACATAGAAAACACAACAAGGTGGTAGCGAGGGCCCGATTACAGGTCAAGAAATAATAATGTACAAGAGACTATATGGATATCACATTCGAGATGCAAGAATGTTTGCTTTGTGACAAGACAGTTCCTCTATAGCAAGGAGTCGGCAACCAACGGCACGCGTGCTAGACGTGGCCCGTTTATTGATTGTCAATGGTACGCTGAGCGAATTGAAATTCAACATATGATCTCATAAAAATCAAATTTCTAATTAAATTGAAGCTTATTAACGATACGGGTATTATTAAAGCTACTCCTGTTTTAGTGCCCCTTCAAAATAAACGAGTTGAGACATTAGAGGTAAGAATGCGTCATATGATGCCAAATGAGTAAATGTGAAGAAATGATGACTGTCCTTGTCGAAGTCTTCTTCTTCTTCTTCTTCTGCGTTCATCCGGAGAGTTTTTTTTCCTTTCGGACGTGATTGCGTTGTGCCTGTTAATAGCAGAGCTGCGTTCTTGCGCCGTTAGCCTGACACATCCAACTTCTGCTGACCTTTGTTGACCGGGTTAACCTTCCCGGGGGTCGAAGACTAATTCATTCCTTCCTTCGCCTCTCTCTCTCACTCTATCTCACACTCTCTCACTCTCTGTCTCCTCTCTCTCTCTCTCTCTCTCTCTCTCTCTCTCTCTCTCTCGCTCTATCACTCTCTCACCCTCTCTCACACTCTTTCTCTCACTCTCTCTCTCTCATTCTCTCGCTCTCTCTCACCCCCTATTTCTCTCTTTCTAGACCATCCTACCACCATCTCTATAGCTCCCTCTGAGGCCGCATACTCATGCCATTACACACCGATGACCCCAGCACAAAGGTTGATGTTGAGAAGATAAACAGTTAATTACCACGGTGTCGCTAAAATGACAGCGACAAGGCTAAATCTTAATAGTCCCATTGAGAATTTTGGACATACAGTTATGGATTAGACAAGGGCGGGTTTAGAAGTCTCTTTTCATGACTTTTGGGCGTAAAGTTATGAGCGGGAGTGAGGGGGTTAGAAGCTCGTTAAAAGAGTTTTGGACAAACGAATATGGATTATGCATTGGTGGGCGTATGTTGGCACGCTGCGTGGTATTGGTGGGCTTGGGTTGGCATGCTGAGTGACATTGGCGGGCTTAAGCTGGCACGCTGCGTGATATGATGGGCTTAAATTGGCACGCTGCGTGATATTGGTGGGCTTAAGTTGGCACGCTGCGTGATATTGGTGGGCTTAAGTTGGCACGCTGCGTGATATGATGGGCTTAAATTGGCACGCTGCGTGATATTGATGGGCTTGGGTTGGCATGCTGAGTGACATTGGCGGGCTTAAGTTGGCACGCTGCGTGATATGATAGGCTTAAGTTGGCACGCTGCGTGATATTGGTGGGCTTAAGCTGGCACGCTGTGTGATATTGGTGGGCTTAAATTGGCACGCTGCGTGATATGATGGGCTTAAGTTGGCACGCTGCGTGATATTGGTGGGCTTAAGTTGTCACGCTGCGTGATATTGGTGGGCTTAAGTTGGCACGCTGCGTGATATGATGGGCTTAAGTTGGCACGCTGCGTGATATTGGTGGGCTTAAGTTGGCACGCTGCGTGATATGATGGGCTTACGTTGGCACGCTGCGTGATATTGATGGGCTTAAGTTGGCACGCTGCGTGATATTGGTGGGCTTAAGTTGGCACGCTGCGTGATATGATGGGCTTAAGTTGGCACGCTGTGTGATATTGGTGGGCTTAAGTTGGCACGCTGCGTGATATGATGGGCTTAAGTTGGCACGCTGCGTGATATGATGGGCTTAAGTTGGCACGCTGTGTGATATTGATGGGCTTAAGTTGGCACGCTGTGTGACATTGCAACATGACTTCGGCATCACGCTACAAAAGGGTTGTCAACGATTGCTGTAGAGGACGATTCCTGGGCAGACAAAACATGTCATCTCCAGCAAAAAAGGTTACCCAGACTTGGGAAAAAGTGTTTTTCTGCAACACGTCAAACTTAGGAGAGAGTGTTTTTCTGCAACAAGCCAGACTTGGGACAGGCTTGACACATTTATGACGGGGCTACAATAAAGACGATGTCTCAAGAAGTGTATTGTGGCCCCTGAATCGATGGTAGGAGAAAAGATCATAAAATGTAGAAGGTCTACAAAATGTAGACATGAGGCGTATCTACTGTACTTCTCTGTCGTATCTCTATGTCTGTCTATCTCTCTGTCTCTCTTGCTCTCTGTCTATCTCCCGTTCTTTAAATCATCTCGCTTTTAGAAATCTTGTTCGTAAAATACTAGACCCGGCATTTGCGACCGTTTTCTTTATTTGACCTTTGCTGGGTTAATACAAAATTATGAGGTCCATGGTACTATTTCTATGGATAGATACGAATTCTGTCCTTATTCCAGGTTAAGGGTTCAGGTGGATGATAGACCTGGCTAATGTAGACACACTGTTTAGGGATGTCGAAATTGCAAATCAACCATATGCACATATGGGTTAACACCGCAGACAGCAGACAACTTCTCTCAGATGCGTTCCGTGGAGTAGACACAACACACAGCGGCAGGTTTACGTATACTTTACTTCACGATGTACACAATAACGCACCTCTGCAGCCGACTGAGTCGTTCTCACCCACTGTCCACTACAGACCGTACGCTTAGTGGCCAAGTCTCTCTTGTACATACACTTTGACGCCTGTGATGTCGTCAGCTAACACAATTACACTCTCTGCTTGTGGCAAATCTGTGTCTTGCCACTTGTGAGTCGGGATTCGCTTTACAGTCTAAGTGAAGACGTACTATACTTCGATGTAAAGGTATAGTGGACTAATATTAGTGAGTGAAATCTACTTCAATCTTGGTGTTGTCAACGCTTGAGTGTATCGGGTAGATGACTTGTGTACAACTGTCGACTGAAGTCTGCGTGTGCGAGTTCACTAAGCTGTCCCGTGCCCGAATGCCGAGTCCAGCAAGTTTTCCCTTCAAGTAGTTGCTTGTGACCCCTGCGTTTCCCCTGAAACGCCGAGCTCACTGGGTGTTTCTTATAGTGTTTTCCCAAAGTTAACCCTTGCTGTTCCTGTATCTCGGGTTGCAGTGCATGATTAATAGTTTAATTAACTAACTCTGCATTAATCATTTCTGTCCATGGTAGTCAGGCATCGAAGTCCACGTGTTGCTACAGTGCGGCGTTGTCGTTGTATAGGGGCTACAGACTGGACACATTTATGACTTAGCTAACTAGTATAAGGAAGATGTCTCAAGAACTTTATTTGTGGCCCAAAAACCGACACGAAGAGAATAGATCATAACACGCGGAAGGTCTAAACCAGTGGTTCTCAAACTTTTTTGGCCCATGCACCCCTTCACCATTATGTTCAGAACGTCATTCTCCCCCCCCCCCCTTTTCGTATTTCTCCCTATAAATCCCCCCCCCCCCCCCGAGTCCTACACAGTATACGTAAAAATGGAAGCTACATTTAATAACACATACTAGAACAAGTCTAGACGTCTACATAAAACGTGATTTGGAGGGGGGGGGGGGGAAGAGAATTCCCCACCGGTTGAGAAAAACTGGTCTAAACAATGTATAATTTTGGCGTATCTCTATTTCGCTTATCTTGCTCTCTATCTATCTATTTATTTCGTTATACATGTCTCTTGTTCTCTCTATATGTCTGTCATCCTATATCTTCCTTTCTCTGTCTCGATCTCTTGCTATCTGTCTATCTCTCTCTACCCCCTCTCTCGCTATCTCTCTATCTCTCGCTATCTCTCTATTACAATCTCACTCTATTTCTCGCTAGTTCTCTCTATATCTCTCTATCTTTCTATATCTCTTTCTATCTGTCTTTATCTCTCTGTTTCTCTATATCTCCCCATATCTCTATATCCCTCTATCCTACTCTCTATCTCTTTCTATGTGTGCATGGGTGGGGAATATGTTGTCGATGGAGATGTGGCTGGGGCATGGGTGGTTTGAGGTGTGGGTGGGGAGAGGATGTGTGGGTTAGGATGTGTATGTGGATGGGCGTGGGATGTGTGGGTTGGTGGGGGAATGTTTGTGGGTGGCGAGTGTGTTTTGGTTGGGGGATCAGGTGAGGGCAGTGCGTGTGTGGGTGGGGGATGTGCGGGAGGGGGATGGGTCGGTTGGTGGGGTATGTATGTGTCCCTTGGTGTGCGTGTGTGTGGGTAGGTGGGGGTGTGTATGTGTCCCTTGGTGCGCGTGTGTGTGGGTAGGTGGGGGTGTTGTGTGGGTGGGGTGATGTATGGATAGGTGGGAGATAGGCCTCATAACATGGTAATTAGCCTTGTTTATGTTTACAACATTCATTTCACAATGTTTATTTTTCTTCCTATGTAAATGCATAATGCTCATGATGAACGAAAGACGAGTGATTGGAAGGGCCGAATGTAAGACGGGCCTGCGCGCCCAATTTGTGACCCTAATAAAGTTGATTTGATTTTATCCTAATCACTATATCGCTCTCTATTTTTCTCTTTCTATCCCTCTCTATTTCTCTCTATCCAACTATCTATCTCTCTATCTCTTTATATCATAATCTCTCTCTTCCTCCCTCTTTTTTCCTCTCTCTCCTCCCATCTCTCTCTCTCTCTCTCTCTCTCTCTCTCTCTCTCTCTCTCTCTCTCTCTCATTTGCATGTATGGAGCGCTATTGAATCAGTTAACATAAGAACTTAACTCACATTCCTGCAGTGATCAAGCGTCCAGCATGAGGTCATCCTGGTCAAGATCCTGGAGTACCTCTCTGTGGTACGGCCAATCTTCATATTGATATACAGTGTTCCAATGATTTTTGATATACAATGTTCCAATGATCGTCATGCCTTTCTGCTGATGTGAAGTTACAGTACCGGTATTGCACATCACGCCGTGCTTGAAGAAAGGAATGAGAGCCAAACAAGCAGTCAACCAATCAAACAACCACTTAACCAACTAAACAATCAATCAACCAGCGAAACAACCACTCAAAACATGAAACAACCAACTGAAGAACATATCAGCCAACCCCCCAGCTCCCCAACACCCGTCAGTGACATGCAAACCCATTTACCTTTACGTATAAGAAAAGCCTGCACAAAACTTACAAGGGCCAAATGCAGAGTCGTTAATTTACGGGGAAATCGATTTTCTAACACTAGATCTTGAGGTAAGTAAGAACGAAGGGGGCCAGACAGCGCCCACTGGGACTTGCCCAAATAGATTAAGGGATAGATCCCCAACGCGTTGTCCAAAATGAGGTGTGGAAAAGCCATTTCTTCTAACACAACATTCGTTCCGTCTTAGTCGTCTTATCTTGCTGTTTGTTTTTAATTTGTCCCTTTCCAACAGTTTATGTCAATGTATGTGTTTACTTGCCTTTCTCTCGTATCTAATACGTAAGATCTTTAAATGGGCGGTCATCTATTCTGAAGTCGGCTTGACAAACAAAATGTTTCTAATCTTTTCAGGTTGTTGTTATTGCATCAAATGTTTATGTCCTTTGGAGTTCACACAGGCATGCTTTTGGCAGAGTGGCAGGTTCCCATCCAACAAGCAATAATATAGAGCATCTTTTGGATTGTTGTTTTTTTAACCCAGAACATGCTGCTGTGGCGGGAAACGAGCAGGAGGACAGATTGGCTGGGTGTGCACTCCTTGGTGGGGTATTGGTGCATGATAAGGCAGATGTGGTCTGAGACCTTTGGGATCTTGTGTATAGTGCATAAGAACAGACAGATCATCACCGCTTGGGGATAATGGTGCAGCAGGGAGTGACAAGTATCATGACCGCCTACGCTCATCAGCACGGCACATGATGGATGGATGGAGGGAGTGACAAGTATCATGACCGCCTACGCTTATCAGCACAGCACATGATGGATGGATGGAGGGAGTGACAAGTATCATGACCGCCTACGCTCATCAGCACGGCACATGATGGATGGATGGAGGGAGTGACAAGTATCATGACCGCCTACGCTCATCAGCACGGCACATGATGGATGGATGGAGGGAGTGACAAGTATCATGACCGCCTACGCTCATCAGCACGGCACATGATGGATGGATGGAGGGAGTGACAAGTATCATGACCGCCTACGCTTATCAGCACAGCACATGATGGATGGATGGAGGGAGTGACAAGTATCACGACCGCCTACGCTTATCAGCACAGCACATGATGGATGGATGGAGGGAGTGACCAGAGGATCTGTTCGACACTCAGGACTCCGAGGAAAGGCCACACAGACACATAATCAGACTGCTACTGGTACCATTAGTATTGGGACTCTTCGCTGGTTGTTGCAGATAGGGACGGAGTACGTATGGGAATGTCCCGACTGCTGTGATACTGGTTTATACACATGCACACACACAAGTACACAAATACACGCGCGCACACATACACACATACACGCACACACATGACCAAATTAAGTTGTTTGTCTCTTTATTTTTTTAATTTAAAAAAAAAAATTTTTTTTTTGGCTGTATATAATGTTCTAGTTTCATTAGCCTCTTTCAGGCAATCGTTGTTAGTTGCAATGCCAGTTTAAAGAATTCGCAACATTCGTCTCAGGAACCACATCTCCATTGCTTGCGAGCTCTTCCTAATTTGTTCATTTACATTGCAAGATTGACTAACGTACAGCAGCAAAACACAGGCATACACGGACGGAGGGCTGTAGTCACGGCAGCGTCTGTTACTTGAACACACCCATGACGGTGGACATATAACATTGACATCTTCATGGACACTCATGACGGTGGACATAGAACATTGATGTCTTCATGGGCACTCATGATGGTGGACATATAACATTGACATCTTCATGGACACTCATGACGGTGGACATAGAACATTGATGTCTTCATGGGCACTCATGACGGTGGACGTATAACATTGATGTCTTCATAGGCACTCATGATGGTGGACATAGAACATTGATGTCTTCATGGGCATTCATGATGGTGGACGCATAACATTGATGTCTTCATGGGCACACTCATGATGCTGGACATAGAACATTGATGTCTTCATAGGCACTCATGATGGTGGAAATAGAACATTGATGTCTTCATGGGCACTCATGACGGTGGACGTATAACATTGATGTCTTCATGGGCACACTCATGATGCTGGACATAGAACATTGATGTCTTCATAGGCACTCATGACGGTGGACGTATAACATTGATGTCTTCATAGGCACTCATGATGGTGGACATAGAACATTGATGTCTTCATGGGCACTCATGATGGTGGACATATAACATTGATGTCTTCATGGGCACTCATGACGGTGGACATAGAACATTGATGTCTTCATAGGCACTCATGACGGTGGACGTATAACATTGATGTCTTCATGGGCACACTCATGATGGTGGACATAGAACATTGATGTCTTCATGGGCACAGTCATGACGGTGGTCATATAACATTGATGTCTTCATGGGCACTCATGATGGTCGACATATAACATTGATGTCTTCATGGGCACAGTCATGACGGTGGACGTATAACATTGATGTCTTCATGGGCACTCATGATGGTGGACATAGAACATATAACATTGATGTCTTCATGGGCACTCATGATGGTGGACATAGAACATTGATGTCTTCATGGGAACTCATGACGGTGGACATAGAACATTGATGTCTTCATGGGCACTCATGACGGTGGACGTATAACATTGATGTCTTCATGGGCACTCATGACGGTGGACGTATAACATTGATGTCTTCATGGGCACACTCATGATGGTGGACATAGAACATTGATGTCTTCATGGGCACAGTCATGACGGTGGACATATAACATTGATGTCTTCATGGGCACTCATGACGGTGGACATATAACATTGATGTCTTCATGGGCACTCATGATGGTGGACATAGAACATTGATGTCTTCATGGGCACTCATGACGGTGGACGTATAACATTGATGTCTTCATGGGCACACTCATGATGGTGGACATAGAACATTGATGTCTTCATGGGCACAGTCATGACGGTGGACATATAACATTGATGTCTTCATGGGCACTCATGACGGTGGACATATAACATTGATGTCTTCATGGGCACTTATAATGGTGGACATAGAACATTGATGTCTTCATGGGCACAGTCATGACGGTGGACGTATAACATTGATGTCTTCATGGGCACTCATGATGGTGGACATAGAACATTGATGTCTTCATGGGCACTCATGATGGTGGACATAGAACATTGATGTCTTCATGGGCACAGTCATGACGGTCGACATATAACATTGATGTCTTCATGGGCACACTCATGATGGTGGACTAGGAACATTGATGTCTTCATGGGCACAGTCATGACGGTGGACATATAACATTGATGTCTTCATGGGCACTCATGATGGTGGACATATAACATTGACATCTTCATGGACACTCATGACGGTGGACATAGAACATTGATGTCTTCATGGGCACTCATGACGGTGGACGTATAACATTGATGTCTTCATAGGCACTCATGATGGTGGACATAGAACATTGATGTCTTCATGGGCATTCATGATGGTGGACGCATAACATTGATGTCTTCATGGGCACACTCATGATGCTGGACATAGAACATTGATGTCTTCATAGGCACTCATGATGGTGGACATAGAACATTGATGTCTTCATGGGCACTCATGATGGTGGACATAGAACATTGATGTCTTCATGGGCACTCATGATGGTGGACATATAACATTGATGTCTTCATGGGCACTCATGACGGTGGACATGTGGACATAGAACATTGATGTCTTCATAGGCACTCATGACGGTGGACGTATAACATTGATGTCTTCATGGGCACACTCATGATGGTGGACATAGAACATTGATGTCTTCATGGGCACAGTCATGACGGTGGTCATATAACATTGATGTCTTCATGGGCACTCATGATGGTGGACATATAACATTGATGTCTTCATGGGCACAGTCATGACGGTGGACGTATAACATTGATGTCTTCATGGGCACTCATGATGGTGGACATAGAACATATAACATTGATGTCTTCATGGGAACTCATGACGGTGGACATAGAGAACATTGATGTCTTCATGGGCACTCATGACGGTGGACGTATACCATTGATGTCTTCATGGGCACTCATGACGGTGGACGTATAACATTGATGTCTTCATGGGCACACTCATGATGGTGGACATAGAACATTGATGTCTTCATGGGCACAGTCATGACGGTGGACATATAACATTGATGTCTTCATGGGCACTCATGATGGTGGACGTATACCATTGATGTCTTCATGGGCACTCATGACGGTGGACGTATAACATTGATGTCTTCATGGGCACACTCATGATGGTGGACATAGAACATTGATGTCTTCATGGGCACAGTCATGACGGTGGACATATAACATTGATGTCTTCATGGGCACTCATGATGGTGGACATAGAACATTGATGTCTTCATGGGCACTCATGACGGTGGACGTATAACATTGATGTCTTCATGGGCACACTCATGATGGTGGACATAGAACATTGATGTCTTCATGGGCACAGTCATGACGGTGGTCATATAACATTGATGTCTTCATGGGCACTCATGATGGTCGACATATAACATTGATGTCTTCATGGGCACAGTCATGACGGTGGACGTATAACATTGATGTCTTCATGGGCACTCATGATGGTGGACATAGAACATATAACATTGATGTCTTCATGGGCACTCATGATGGTGGACATAGAACATTGATGTCTTCATGGGAACTCATGACGGTGGACATAGAACATTGATGTCTTCATGGGCACTCATGACGGTGGACGTATAACATTGATGTCTTCATGGGCACTCATGACGGTGGACGTATAACATTGATGTCTTCATGGGCACACTCATGATGGTGGACATAGAACATTGATGTCTTCATGGGCACAGTCATGACGGTGGACATATAACATTGATGTCTTCATGGGCACTCATGACGGTGGACATATAACATTGATGTCTTCATGGGCACTCATGATGGTGGACATAGAACATTGATGTCTTCATGGGCACTCATGACGGTGGACGTATAACATTGATGTCTTCATGGGCACACTCATGATGGTGGACATAGAACATTGATGTCTTCATGGGCACAGTCATGACGGTGGACATATAACATTGATGTCTTCATGGGCACTCATGACGGTGGACATATAACATTGATGTCTTCATGGGCACTTATAATGGTGGACATAGAACATTGATGTCTTCATGGGCACAGTCATGACGGTGGACGTATAACATTGATGTCTTCATGGGCACTCATGATGGTGGACATAGAACATTGATGTCTTCATGGGCACTCATGATGGTGGACATAGACTGTCTCTTATACACATTGATGTCTTCATGGGCACAGTCATGACGGTCGACATATAACATTGATGTCTTCATGGGCACACTCATGATGGTGGACTAGGAACATTGATGTCTTCATGGGCACAGTCATGACGGTGGACATATAACATTGATGTCTTCATGGGCACTCATGATGGTGGACATATAACATTGACATCTTCATGGACACTCATGACGGTGGACATAGAACATTGATGTCTTCATGGGCACTCATGACGGTGGACGTATAACATTGATGTCTTCATAGGCACTCATGATGGTGGACATAGAACATTGATGTCTTCATGGGCATTCATGATGGTGGACGCATAACATTGATGTCTTCATGGGCACACTCATGATGCTGGACATAGAACATTGATGTCTTCATAGGCACTCATGATGGTGGACATAGAACATTGATGTCTTCATGGGCACTCATGATGGTGGACATAGAACATTGATGTCTTCATGGGCACTCATGATGGTGGACATATAACATTGATGTCTTCATGGGCACTCATGACGGTGGACATGTGGACATAGAACATTGATGTCTTCATAGGCACTCATGACGGTGGACGTATAACATTGATGTCTTCATGGGCACACTCATGATGGTGGACATAGAACATTGATGTCTTCATGGGCACAGTCATGACGGTGGTCATATAACATTGATGTCTTCATGGGCACTCATGATGGTGGACATATAACATTGATGTCTTCATGGGCACAGTCATGACGGTGGACGTATAACATTGATGTCTTCATGGGCACTCATGATGGTGGACATAGAACATATAACATTGATGTCTTCATGGGAACTCATGACGGTGGACATAGAGAACATTGATGTCTTCATGGGCACTCATGACGGTGGACGTATACCATTGATGTCTTCATGGGCACTCATGACGGTGGACGTATAACATTGATGTCTTCATGGGCACACTCATGATGGTGGACATAGAACATTGATGTCTTCATGGGCACAGTCATGACGGTGGACATATAACATTGATGTCTTCATGGGCACTCATGATGGTGGACATAGAACATTGATGTCTTCATGGGCACTCATGACGGTGGACGTATAACATTGATGTCTTCATGGGCACACTCATGATGGTGGACATAGAACATTGATGTCTTCATGGGCACAGTCATGACGGTGGACATATAACATTGATGTCTTCATGGGCACTCATGACGGTGGACATATAACATTGATGTCTTCATGGGCACTCATAATGGTGGACATAGAACATTGATGTCTTCATGGGCACAGTCATGACGGTGGACGTATAACATTGATGTCTTCATGGGCACTCATGATGGTGGACATAGAACATTGATGTCTTCATGGGCACTCATGATGGTGGACATAGAACATTGATGTCTTCATGGGCACAGTCATGACGGTCGACATATAACATTGATGTCTTCATGGGCACACTCATGATGGTGGACTAGGAACATTGATGTCTTCATGGGCACAGTCATGACGGTGGACATATAACATTGATGTCTTCATGGGCACTCATGATGGTGGACATATAACATTGATGTCTTCATGGGCACTCATGACGGTGGACATAGAACATTGATGTCTTCATGGGCACAGTCATGACGGTGGACATAGAACATTGATGTCTTCATGGGCACTCATGATGGTGGACGTATAACATTGATGTCTTCATGGGCACTCATGATAGTGGACATATAACATTGATGTCTTCATGGGCACTCATGACGGTGGACATATAACATTGATGTCTTCATGGGCACAGTCATGACGGTGGACATATAACATTGATGTCTTCATGGGCACAGTCATGACGGTGGACATATAACATTGATGTCTTCATGGGCACAGTCATGATGGTGGACATATAACATTGATGTCTTCATGGGCACTCATGATGGTGGACGTATAACATTGATGTCTTCATGGGCACAGTCATGATGGTGGACATATAACATTGATGTCTTCATGGGCACAGTCATGACGGTGGACATATAACATTGATGTCTTCATGGGCACAGTCATGATGGTGGACGTATAACATTGATGTCTTCATGGGCACAGTCATGATGGTGGACATATAACATTGATGTCTTCATGGGCACAGTCATGACGGTGGACATATAACATTGATGTCTTCATGGGCACAGTCATGACGGTGGACATATAACATTGATGTCTTCATGGGCACAGTCATGATGGTGGACATAGAACATTGATGTCTTCATGGGCACAGTCATGACGGTGGACATATAACATTGATGCCTTTATGGGCACAGTCATGATGGTGGACGTATAACATTGATGTCTTCATGGGCACAGTCATGATGGTGGACATATAACATTGATGTCTTCATGGGCACAGTCATGACGGTGGACATATAACATTGATGTCTTCATGGGCACAGTCATGACGGTGGACATATAACATTGATGTCTTCATGGGCACAGTCATGATGGTGGACATATAACATTGATGTCTTCATGGGCACAGTCATGACGGTGGACATATAACATTGATGTCTTCATGGGCACAGTCATGATGGTGGACGTATAACATTGATGTCTTCATGGGCACAGTCATGATGGTGGACATATAACATTGATGTCTTCATGGGCACAGTCATGACGGTGGACATATAACATATAAAATTGATGTCTTCATGGGCACAGTCATAACGGTGGATATATAACATTGATGTCTTCATGGGCACAGTCATGACGGTGGACATATAACATTGATGTCTTCATGGGCACACATGACGGTGGACATATAACATTGATGTCTTCATGGGCACTCATGATGGTGGACATAGAACATTGATGTCTTCATGGGCACTCATGACGGTGGACGTATAACATTGATGTCTTCATGGGCACACTCATGATGGTGGACATAGAACATTGATGTCTTCATGGGCACAGTCATGACGGTGGACATATAACATTGATGTCTTCATGGGCACTCATGACGGTGGACATATAACATTGATGTCTTCATGGGCACACTCATGATGGTGGACATAGAACATTGATGTCTTCATGGGCACAGTCATGACGGTGGACGTATAACATTGATGTCTTCATGGGCACTCATGATGGTGGACATAGAACATTGATGTCTTCATGGGCACTCATGATGGTGGACATAGAACATTGATGTCTTCATGGGCACAGTCATGACGGTCGACATATAACATTGATGTCTTCATGGGCACACTCATGATGGTGGACTAGGAACATTGATGTCTTCATGGGCACAGTCATGACGGTGGACATATAACATTGATGTCTTCATGGGCACTCATGATGGTGGACATATAACATTGATGTCTTCATGGGCACTCATGACGGTGGACATAGAACATTGATGTCTTCATGGGCACAGTCATGACGGTGGACATAGAACATTGATGTCTTCATGGGCACTCATGATGGTGGACGTATAACATTGATGTCTTCATGGGCACTCATGATGGTGGACATATAACATTGATGTCTTCATGGGCACTCATGACGGTGGACATATAACATTGATGTCTTCATGGGCACAGTCATGACGGTGGACATATAACATTGATGTCTTCATGGGCACAGTCATGACGGTGGACATATAACATTGATGTCTTCATGGGCACAGTCATGATGGTGGACATATAACATTGATGTCTTCATGGGCACTCATGATGGTGGACGTATAACATTGATGTCTTCAAGGGCACAGTCATGATGGTGGACATATAACATTGATGTCTTCATGGGCACAGTCATGACGGTGGACATATAACATTAATGTCTTCATGGGCACAGTCATGATGGTGGACGTATAACATTGATGTCTTCATGGGCACAGTCATGATGGTGGACATATAACATTGATGTCTTCATGGGCACAGTCATGACGGTGGACATATAACATTGATGTCTTCATGGGCACAGTCATGACGGTGGACATATAACATTGATGTCTTCATGGGCACAGTCATGATGGTGGACATATAACATTGATGTCTTCATGGGCACAGTCATGACGGTGGACATATAACATTGATGTCTTCATGGGCACAGTCATGATGGTGGACGTATAACATTGATGTCTTCATGGGCACAGTCATGATGGTGGACATATAACATTGATGTCTTCATGGGCACAGTCATGACGGTGGACATATAACATTGATGTCTTCATGGGCACAGTCATGACGGTGGACATATAACATTGATGTCTTCATGGGCACATTCATGATGGTGGACGTATAACATTGATGTCTTCATGGGCACAGTCATGATGGTGGACATATAACATTGATGTCTTCATGGGCACAGTCATGACGGTGGACATATAACATATAAAATTGATGTCTTCATGGGCACAGTCATAACGGTGGATATATAACATTGATGTCTTCATGGGCACAGTCATGACGGTGGACATATAACATTGATGTCTTCATGGGCACAGTCATGACGGTGGACATATAACATTGATGTCTTCATGGGCACAGTCATGATGGTGGACATATGACATTGATGTCTTCATGGGCACTCATGATGGTGGACGTATAACATTGATGTCTTCATGGGCACAGTCACGACGGTGGACATAGAACATTGATGTCTTCATGGGCACAGTCATGATGGTGGACATATAACATTGATGTCTTCATGGGCACAGTCATGATGGTGGACATATAACATTGATGTCTTCATGGGCACAGTCATGACGGTGGACATATAACATTGATGTCTTCATGGGCACAGTCATGATGGTGGACATATAACATTGATGTCTTCATGGGCACAGTCATGACGGTGGACATATAACATTGATGTCTTCATGGGCACTCATGATGGTGGACGTATAACATTGATGTCTTCATGGGCACAGTCACGACGGTGGACATAGAACATTGATGTCTTCATGGGCACAGTCATGACGGTGGACATATAACATTGACGTCTTCATGGGCACTCATGATGGTGGACATATAACATTGACGTCTTCATGGGCACTCATGACGGTGGACATATAACATTGATGTCTTCATGGGCACACTCAAGACGGTGGACATATAACATGTCATCACTCTCTTTCTTACATTCAATGATAGTAACTTATTGCAGAAGATATTTTTGAATTTTCTGAAATGCGGCTTTTTGCTTGCCCTATTAATTTCTTGCCGGTCTCCCTGGTTGAGAATTGGTAGCGGTTCTCTCTGCGTTGGTAACTTACAGGGTATGTGAGCCGGTCGCTCAGAAAGCAATGGCAAATTTCTGAGCGTAATCTTGCCAAGAAATCAACAATCAGCTGAACAGATGCTGGTGTTGACAGCGATGTCCTGTAAAGGATATGCGGGGAAAAAATATATTCTTAATCTCTGCTGTGCATCTTCCATTTGATTTTATAAATGCCCCTAGGTATGTAAATGTATCCTCTTGGTTAAGCATTGTCCTTTCTATTGTCATTTTATATGTCGGTGTCACCTTTTTCTTTGCGAAATCCACAGAAATGCAAATATCTAGGCACGTGGATTTTATTTTTTTTTAAATTTGCTTTCACTGGCTTTAAACTCAAGCATAATCCATAACGTGCTACTACTTCTAATACACTAGACTGATTTCTGCGTGTGGCTTAGCTGTCCTTATTACCAGTATCCCTCGCCATTAGGCGAACCCACTCCAAATTCAGAGGTATTTGTAATTTACGTCTCCAAGTCAAGGACGAGAAGTCGACATTTTAGTCCAATTGACCTTGTAGGGGTTGAACCCGCTACCTCGACGTCACCGCGCCGGAATTTTAATAGCGAGCGTTCTTATCTAGTCGGCCATGCTGACCTTAAAACGTCTATAACACGCACTTGATGATACTAGAGCACCAGCAAGAGAGAGAGAGAGAGAGAGAGAGAGAGAGAGAGAGAGAGAGAGAGAGAGAGAGAGAGAGAGAGAGAGAGATGTGCCACAAAATACAACCCTTGCCCACACATTTACGCTGGTTGGGTTGCGAAACTCCGCACATGCGATCGGAAAACGTCGTTCACAACATTTGAGATAGCGTTGGCAAGCAGTAGGCAGAAGAAGTCACACGCATACACGGACGGGAGGCTGTAGTCACGGCGGTGTCTGTTACTTGAATACACCCATGACGGTAGACATATAACATTGATGTCTTCATGGGCACACTCATGATGGTGGACATAGAACATTGATGTCTTCATGGGCACAGTCATGACGGTGGACATATAACATTGATGTCTTCATGGGCACTCATGATGGTGGACATATAACATTGATGTCTTCATGGGCACACTCATGACGGTGGACGTATAACATTGATGTCTTCATGGGCACTCATGATGGTGGACATAGAACATATAACATTGATGTCTTCATGGGCACTCATGATGGTGGACATAGAACATTGATGTCTTCATGGGCACTCATGATGGTGGACATATAACATTGATGTCTTCATAGGCACTCATGACGGTGGACATAGAACATTGATGTCTTCATGGGCACTCATGACGGTGGACGTATAACATTGATGTCTTCATGGGCACACTCATGATGGTGGACATAGAACATTGATGTCTTCATGGGCACTCATGACGGTGGACATAGAACATTGATGTCTTCATAGGCACTCATGACGGTGGACGTATAACATTGATGTCTTCATGGGCACACTCATGATGGTGGACATAGAACATTGATGTCTTCATGGGCACAGTCATGACGGTGGACATATAACATTGATGTCTTCATGGGCACTCATGATGGTGGACATATAACATTGATGTCTTCATGGGCACAGTCATGACGGTGGACGTATAACATTGATGTCTTCATGGGCACTCATGATGGTGGACATAGAACATATAACATTGATGTCTTCATGGGCACTCATGATGGTGGACATAGAACATTGATGTCTTCATGGGCACTCATGATGGTGGACATATAACATTGATGTCTTCATGGGCACACTCATGATGGTGGACATATAACATTGATGTCTTCATGGGCACTCATGACGGTGGACGTATAACATTGATGTCTTCATGGGCACACTCATGATGGTGGACATAGAACATTGATGTCTTCATAGGCACTCATGACGGTGGACGTATAACATTGATGTCTTGATGGGCACTCATGATGGTGGACATAGAACATTGATGTCTTCATAGGCACTCATGACGGAGGACGTATAACATTGATGTCTTCATAGGCACTCATGATGGTGGACATAGAACATTGATGTCTTCATGGGCACTCATGATGGTGGACATATAACATTGATGTCTTCATGGGCACTCATGACGGTGGACATAGAACATTGATGTCTTCATAGGCACTCATGACTGTGGACGTATAACATTGATGTCTTCATGGGCACACTCATGATGGTGGACATAGAACATTGATGTCTTCATGGGCACAGTCATGACGGTGGACATATAACATTGATGTCTTCATGGGCACTCATGACGGTGGACATAGAACATTGATGTCTTCATAGGCACTCATGACGGTGGACGTATAACATTGATGTCTTCATGGGCACACTCATGATGGTGGACATAGAACATTGATGTCTTCATGGGCACAGTCATGACGGTGGACATATAACATTGATGTCTTCATGGGCACTCATGATGGTGGACATATAACATTGATGTCTTCATGGGCACAGTCATGACGGTGGACGTATAACATTGATGTCTTCATGGGCACTCATGATGGTGGACATAGAACATATAACATTGATGTCTTCATGGGCACTCATGATGGTGGACATAGAACATTGATGTCTTCATGGGCACTCATGATGGTGGACATAGAACATTGATGTCTTCATGGGCACAGTCATGACGGTGGACATATAACATTGATGTCTTCATGGGCACTCATGATGGTGGACATATAACATTGATGTCTTCATGGGCACAGTCATGACGGTGGACGTATAACATTGATGTCTTCATGGGCACTCATGATGGTGGACATAGAACATTGATGTCTTCATGGGCACTCATGACGGTGGACATAGAACATTGATGTCTTCATGGGCACTCATGATGGTGGACATATAACATTGATGTCTTCATAGGCACTCATGACGGTGGACATAGAACATTGATGTCTTCATGGGCACTCATGACGGTGGACGTATAACATTGATGTCTTCATGGGCACACTCATGATGGTGGACATATAACATTGATGTCTTCATGGGCACTCATGACGGTGGACGTATAACATTGATGTCTTCATGGGCACACTCATGATGGTGGACATAGAACATTGATGTCTTCATAGGCACTCATGACGGTGGACGTATAACATTGATGTCTTGATGGGCACTCATGATGGTGGACATAGAACATTGATGTCTTCATAGGCACTCATGACGGAGGACGTATAACATTGATGTCTTCATAGGCACTCATGATGGTGGACATAGAACATTGATGTCTTCATGGGCACTCATGATGGTGGACATATAACATTGATGTCTTCATGGGCACTCATGACGGTGGACATAGAACATTGATGTCTTCATAGGCACTCATGACTGTGGACGTATAACATTGATGTCTTCATGGGCACACTCATGATGGTGGACATAGAACATTGATGTCTTCATGGGCACAGTCATGACGGTGGACATATAACATTGATGTCTTCATGGGCACTCATGACGGTGGACGTATAACATTGATGTCTTCATGGGCACACTCATGATGGTGGACATAGAACATTGATGTCTTCATAGGCACTCATGACGGTGGACGTATAACATTGATGTCTTGATGGGCACTCATGATGGTGGACATAGAACATTGATGTCTTCATAGGCACTCATGACGGAGGACGTATAACATTGATGTCTTCATAGGCACTCATGATGGTGGACATAGAACATTGATGTCTTCATGGGCACTCATGATGGTGGACATATAACATTGATGTCTTCATGGGCACTCATGACGGTGGACATAGAACATTGATGTCTTCATAGGCACTCATGACTGTGGACGTATAACATTGATGTCTTCATGGGCACACTCATGATGGTGGACATAGAACATTGATGTCTTCATGGGCACAGTCATGACGGTGGACATATAACATTGATGTCTTCATGGGCACTCATGACGGTGGACATAGAACATTGATGTCTTCATAGGCACTCATGACGGTGGACGTATAACATTGATGTCTTCATGGGCACACTCATGATGGTGGACATAGAACATTGATGTCTTCATGGGCACAGTCATGACGGTGGACATATAACATTGATGTCTTCATGGGCACTCATGATGGTGGACATATAACATTGATGTCTTCATGGGCACAGTCATGACGGTGGACGTATAACATTGATGTCTTCATGGGCACTCATGATGGTGGACATAGAACATATAACATTGATGTCTTCATGGGCACTCATGATGGTGGACATAGAACATTGATGTCTTCATGGGCACTCATGATGGTGGACATATAACATTGATGTCTTCATAGGCACTCATGATGGTGGACATATAACATTGATGTCTTCATGGGCACTCATGACGGTGGACGTATAACATTGATGTCTTCATGGGCACACTCATGATGGTGGACATAGAACATTGATGTCTTCATGGGCACAGTCATGACGGTGGACATATAACATTGATGTCTTCATGGGCACTCATGACGGTGGACATATAACATTGATGTCTTCATGGGCACTCATGATGGTGGACATAGAACATTGATGTCTTCATGGGCACTCATGACGGTGGACGTATAACATTCATGTCTTCATGGGCACACTCATGATGGTGGACATAGAACATTGATGTCTTCATGGGCACAGTCATGACGGTGGACATATAACATTGATGTCTTCATGGGCACTCATGACGGTGGACATATAACATTGATGTCTTCATGGGCACTCATGATGGTGGACATAGAACATTGATGTCTTCATGGGCACAGTCATGACGGTGGACGTATAACATTGATGTCTTCATGGGCACTTATGATGGTGGACATAGAACATATAACATTGATGTCTTCATGGGCACTCATGATGGTGGACATATAACATTGATGTCTTCATGGGCACTCATGATGGTGGACATAGAACATTGATGTTTTCATGGGCACAGTCATGACGGTGGACATAGAACATTGATGTCTTCATGGGCACTCATGATGGTGGACGTATAACATTGATGTCTTCATGGGCACTCATGATGGTGGACATATAACATTGATGTCTTCATGGGCACAGTCATGACGGTGGACATATAACATTGATGTCTTCATGGGCACAGTCATGACGGTGGACATATAACATTGATGTCTTCATGGGCACAGTCATGACGGTGGACATATAACATTGATGTCTTCATGGGCACAGTCATGATGGTGGACATATAACATTGATGTCTTCATGGGCACTCATGATGGTGGACGTATAACATTGATGTCTTCATGGGCACAGTCATGATGGTGGACATATAACATTGATGTCTTCATGGGCACAGTCATGACGGTGGACATATAACATATAACATTGATGTCTTCATGGGCACAGTCATGACGGTGGACATATAACATTGATGTCTTCATGGGCACAGTCATGATGGTGGACATATAACATTGATGTCTTCATGGGCACAGTCATGATGGTGGACATAGAACATTGATGTCTTCATGGGCACAGTCATGACGGTGGACATATAACATTGATGTCTTCATGGGCACTCATGATGGTGGACGTATAACATTGATGTCTTCATGGGCACAGTCATGACGGTGGACATAGAACATTGATGTCTTCATGGGCACAGTCATGACGGTGGACATATAACATTGACGTCTTCATGGGCACTCATGATGGTGGACATATAACATTGACGTCTTCATGGGCACTCATGATGGTGGACATATAACATTGATGTCTTCATGGGCACACTCAAGACGGTGGACATATAACATGTCATCACTCTCTTTCTTACATTCAATGATAGTAACTTATTGCAGAAGATATTTTTGAATTTTCCTGAAATGCGGCTTTTTGCTTGCCCTAATAATTTCTTGCCGGTCTCCCTGGTTGAGAATTGGTAGCGGTTCTCTCCGCGTTGGTAACTTACGGGGTATGTGAGCCGGTCGCTCAGAAAGCAATGGCAAATTTCTGAGCGTAATCTTGCCAAGAAATCAACAATCAGCTGAACAGATGCTGGTGTTGACTGCGATGTCCTGTAAAGGATATGCGGGGAAAAAATATATTCTTAATCTCTGCTGTGCATCTTCCATTTGATTTTATAAATGCCCCTAGGTATGTAAATGTATCCTCTTGGTTAAGCATTGTCCTTTCTATAGTCATTTTATATGTCGGTGTCACCTTTTTCTTTGCGAAATCCACAGAAATGCAAATA